>JBBDHG010000023.1:1962500-2045000 GCA_037951165.1 Lophius americanus | reverse complement strand
ACGTTTCCTGACAGTTTGTTCTGGAATGTCCTGCTGCGTAAAAACCCCTCAGTTAAAGACACAAGAGGAGTCTACATCCACAACTGTAGTACGAAGTCTAAAATGTGACCTCCGTTATGAGGGAGCTGAATTATATGTTGAATAACATTCTCACAGTTGAGTGGACTTCACGGTTCTGAGGCCTGGTTGATTGCTCACGTGCAAAATCGGTTAAAATCACCGGAAATGACCATTCTGTTGCAGTGGGTGTGAATAATGGAGAGTCATCATCAGTGGGTCACACACAATATAGGAGGGCTTCTAAAAATAAAGCAGGCCTCCGACATTGTTGATGGAAATAATAGTTGCTAGAAATACAAGAATGGTATTCAGAGGATGGGTAATAAATATCAAACGTAATGTTTAGGTAAGGTCCGTGTGGGGAAAACTCCAAGGGAGAGGGTTGATGACAGAAAAGGGCCCGTAGGCGGAGCCAGTGGCGAACAGCACCCTGAGGTGACACCGCAGAGGAAGATGCCGGTGATTGACCCAATGACCCAGAGAATTGATCTTCTACATGGCGCCTCATTAGTGGTACAGATGTTGTAAGTGAAGAGAGAACAGAGGAAAGACTTGAGATAAAGGGAAAAGAAGGTATCTATTAACGGACAGAATCAGTTTCTTTCCATTTCAGCTACCAATAAAACTTTACACATCTTCCTTCACTGACAAAGAATTAAAAGCAGACTTTGAAGTCCATGTCTTAAACAAAAGTAAAGTAGAAGAGTGACAGAGAAACAATTCAGTCTGATGGTAAAAGAGCTTCAAACAGCAGAGTTGCTGGTAAAACATGTGAAGATAAGCCAACGCCACATTCCTTAAAAAAAAGATTATTCTTGTTTGATGAAACTTGGTCTGTTGGAACTTGTGAAACACTGAGTGGACCGGACCGTTTCAGACGTGGTCAAATATTATAAACAGAAACCTGACGTGTTTCCTAAATGAAAACATGACAAATAAATAATCAATCTTGACTGGTTTCTTTTCACAAAGTCGGAAATTATCTGGTTTTTGGTCAATTATTTGGTCAGTAATTAATGTACGAATGTACAGCCTTTTCAGAACAACGTATGATTTTGTATGATTTACCACAAAATGCCTCATAAACCGTCACTAAATGATGTGCCAAAGTGTCTTCTGTGTGTGCGCGTGTGTGATATGTGTGCGCGTGTGTGATATGTGTGAGCGTGTGTGATATGTGTGCGCGTGTGTGATATGTGTGCGCGTGTGTGATATGTGTGCGCGTGTGTGATATGTGTGCGCGTGTGTGATATGTGTGAGCGTGTGTGATATATGTGGGGGGGATATGTGTGTGTGTGGGATTTATATGTGTGTGCGTGGGATATGTGTGTGTGTGTGTGATTTATATGTGTGTGTGTGGGATGTAAGACAAAGGAAGCATGAAGATTGTTTTTTCTGATTAGATTCAAAGGTTGTGTATGATTGTGTGCAGCTGATTCAAGAGTCAAGATTCAAGATTAAAGATTCAAGATTTTTACTGTCACACACACAGTAGGAACATAATTCACACTGAGCAATGAAATTCTTATTTTGCAGTTTCCCTTCACACAATAGAAAAGAATAAAAACATATACTAAAACTAAAGGTATTACGTATACAACATATAAACAAATAAATAGGTTCGACAGAACAAAGTGTCTCAGTCACAGTCGGTGCGGATTAGCAGCATTTTTGAATCTGTTATCAGCCCTGAGATGATAAACAGATCTAGTACAAATACAAAATATGAAAATAGTGCATTGAGCAAGGTGCAAATGTGCAAATATACATTTCACAGTCTTATTGTCTAGTTTGTAGTACAGAGTCCTCCAGCAGCATGAAGGTTTTTGGATAGAAACTGTTTTTAAGTCTAGTTGTTCTGGCTCTCAAACTCCTGCAGAGTCTGCCAGACGGTAGGTTTGCGTTGAGTTTCTCTGATTGACCTTAAAGTAGCTCAGTCAAAAGGTTCTAAATGGGACAAGACACCATTTACTTTTTAAAACCACTAATGTATTGAAAGCATAAAATAATTAGAATTACTGGTTTCAAATCGGACTACATTAATGACAAACAATATAATGTGTTAAAGTGTCGTTACTGCGTGTTTTACTTCTAGTAGTATTACTATTTCCTTCAAATATCTTAAAATCGAAACAAGACACATTTGTTTTCTCTGTGTGAATACACACATTAGTGTCACACACTCATTCAAAAGTGGCTGCATGAATTATATTATACTAGACTATATAATCTGTTTTTTCAAGATTTTCTCTTCCCATGCAATTGTGAAATCAGCTCACGTCAGTTCTGATCTTAACAATAAAGTATTTGTTTATTTTCAGGATTTTAACCCTTTAAATACCACATTATTTGCATTACAGTCTCCTTATGACAAAAATAATAAAAAATATGTTACTTTCTGAATACTTAATTATTTAATTATTATTTAAACTTAATTATTATTATATTATTATTATAATTATTATTATCATTGTTATTATTATTAGTAGCAGTAGTAGTAGTAGTAGTCTTAGTGATGGTATGATATTTTGTAATTATAATTTTGTTAGTCACTTGCAGTAACAATGATTTTGATACATTGTAACAGTTTATTGTTTGTTCGGTATTATTATTTCGAAATCCCCTTCATTAAACTACTATAAAATATCAAATATAAATATAATTGTACCCTTTTACTGACTAAATGTATTCGCTAACATCAGGCCTCATCGTAACTATCAAATATTCCATTTATTTGAACAAGAACCACATTCGTTTTGCGAATGTAAAGAGTCAGTTTCATTCTTCAACAATCAAATCAGAAATGTGATTGTGTCTGTGTTTCATGTGATAAGTGAGAGAGAGGAGGAAGAGACAAAGGGTTAAATTATTTTCTTGACTTTCTTGAGAGAGAGAGAGAGAGAGAGAGAGAGAGAGAGAGATACTTCTTGAAAACAACAATAATAATCCTCTGATTGTTAGATACTAAGATAAATTGGTAGAAGGATGCTGCCATGCACCTACGAGTTCAGATTCGCAGGTGAACTGCGCAGTGACTTTGCCTGGCAGCGTTAGTCCAGCAGGTGGCGGTAAAGAAAAACTGCAGTAGTTTACCATCTGCCTTTAAAGCAAACAAACCCAACGAAGAAGAGGAAGCACCAGCCCAAGAAAAAGACGAAGAAGAAGACATATCTTGTGTCTGAATTTACTCAGCAAATACTTACTTTATTTGGCTTTGAGGGAAAAGTGAAAGCGGCGTCTTTCTAAGGAGCTTGGATCTGCTCTATAGCCCCCGCAGTTGTATACTGTTAGTCCCCATGGACTGAGCCTGCGACTGACAGCAGGAACAAAGTGTCAGGTAATGCTAACAAAACAACGCTGGGTCAAAGCTATGGCTAAGCTAATGATAACTCTCAAACCGAAACCGCTTACCTTTGTTTACCTATGTTGTGTTGTTTTATTCAAATACCGGTGGTAGGTAGCATCAGTTAGACAGCGTTTGCCATTTCTATAACTTTAGGACAATGTCTATTATTTAATTTTGTGTGTTACGTAGAATCCATTGTATAGGCTTCTGTGTTTACTTTTCAGTTTAGGAGCCTCAGTGAGTGAAGAGGAGGTTTCCGCTAAGGGTTCTACTTCTGCTTAAGCGAAGCCCTTTCCAAACCTATTTGGTTTTGCTTTTTATTGCTACCGTCCTGATATAGTTTGTACTCTGTCCGACAGAATGGATCCAGCACTACGGAGGGAGACCGAGCTGTTCAAGAAGAGGGCTCTTTCTACTCCAGCTGTAGAGAAGAGACAGGCACCCTCAGATTCTGGATCACACAAGAAAAAGAAGCCCAAACTTGAGAAAGAAAGTTCATCGGGGTCCAAAAACAGCGCTGGTAAGGGACAACTAAATATAACTTCCTTTTTATGACATATCATGCTGTCATGACAGTTTACTGGTGTCCATCACCACTGAAAATACAAGTAAGAATAGATATGCATCATAATTTCACAATTGCATTGAAAGAGACAACCTTGAAAAAAACATTACATAGTATTTTATGTACTTTAAGCAGCCAAACTATGCTGCTTAATTCATCTCATGGTTACAATATTTTCATTTCATTCATCATAGTATTTTGATAGTATTATACGTGTTAGCCTTTTCCTGTTCGGGTTCCAGACCATGGTTGGGGAACAGGGGACATGTTTGTTAATTGACTCCAGGGTCGAAGTTTCTCCTTCGGGACTAACCCCTTAACTTGACCAGCGGCAGTAAAACACCACACCGGAGACTCCACATGCTCTTGGAGGCTGCAGCCTTTATTTTTATTATTTGCTGTACACATACAACATCACTTAGTTGCTCCAAACTCTTTGCTAAAGCTTTCTTTTCTTACTGTCACTCATGCTTCAGCACCACTCGCTCTCTCGTTCTCGCTCGACCGCCCCCTCATACAGACACACAGGCTCCCTTAAAGGGACCATGCATTCTTGCTACATACGTGTTTAAACCAATCTTATGTCATTTAGTAAAAGTAGGCAATTTAAGAGATTCATCTGCGTACCGCTAGAGGAAGTTTGAGAACCCCTGATTCAGAACATTTTCAACTACTACTTTCTCATGGTCCAGTTGTGACTTTTAATAGTGTTTCTATTTACACAGAACACACAGAACACACTCGGCACATAATTTAGTGACAATTTATTAGGCATTTTATTGTAAGGCATACAAAATCATATCTTGTTCTCAAAGGGGCGTACATAAATAAATTATGTCACTGTGCAGCAAGATATTGTCACTTGTCTTGAGATAATGTTGGAATACTAAAGATGTTTACAACAGACTATACAGTTGACCAAAAAACAGATAATCACCGGCTTTATGAAATGAAATAAGTCATAATATATTATTTAATTTGTCATGTTTTCATTTAGGAAACATGACAAATCAGGTCCACTCAGTATTTCACAAGTTCCGATAGACCAAGTTTCATCAAAGAAGAATAATCATTTTTTTCAAGCAATGTGGTATTGTTTTCTTATATTCAAGTCTTTTTTCCAGTGGCACTGCTATCAAGAGCTATTACTATTAGACTGCTTTGGTCTCTCTTCCTGTGTATTTGTGTAAAACATGGCTTTCAAAGTCAGCTTGTGCTTTTGTTAGTGAAGGATGACGTGTGAAGTTTCATTTATAATTGAAATGGAGAGCTAACTGACTCTTAATATGTGGCACTCAGTCCAAATAGTCGATAAGATGTCTTTATTTCCCCTTTATCTCGAGTCTTTCCTCTGTTTTCCCTTCACTGAGAGCATTTGTACCACTAATGATGCACAATTTAGAAGATTGCTTTTCTGGGTGTTGGGTTCAATTTTGTGGTATCGCCCAGTTTAGTCTTCTCTGCATTTGTCGTCTTAATCCTCGTAGACCCTACACCACCTCCGTGCAGGATTCAGGTTGCTTGCAAATGTTGGTCATGCGCTTACTGCAGCTTCCCAGCCCTTCCGTCTGGAGCTGCTGGTGTGTCTTTCCTTTGGCACAGCACCCACAGTCCAGTAACTCATAGAGTAACGCCAAGGCGACTAGAGACAGGACAGTGAGGATGAAGAGCAGAAGGATGATGAAGCAGGCCACATTCCAGCCATCGTGGAAAGGGTAGACCTCCTGGACCTGCAAGGCGACGTAGGAGGAAGGGACGGCCTCGGAGTGCGATGAGAGATTACTCGGGTCTATGATGGTGGTGGCGTTGGCCATGATTTCTGATTTGAAGAACAAGAAAAAACAGGAAGAAACAGATTTTTAGTGCTTGTGACATTGTTTGGTGGTGACAGCTTTAAGGAGACCAAATTAGATTTATTCATTCATTCCTTCATTCATTATCCATAACCCGCTTATCCTGATCAGTCTCGCCCACTGTCTGCTGGAACAGGCTCCAGCCCACTGAAAATGAGATTTAGATAGACTCACTTAGCCAGGTTTTTAAAAATACTTCTCTCCACGGTGAGTGATTTTTTTTAAACGTATGTTTAGTAAAAATAATCGCTTTTTAGGTCGTATTCGTGATTATATTAAATTTTAAGGTGTTAGAATATTGTTAACATAAGGGACTGGGATTTAGTACTATAATTTTAAAATAATATTTTTTTTTAATGAGTGATAATCTCTAGAGATCATGAAATTCACATTTTCATTTTAGCACAACTGTAATCCCACTCAAGACCACAAACATAAATGGGAATGCCGTTTCCTTTCCTTAATCCAACAGCGCTTCTCTTTAATTATTAGCTTGAAAGATGCGTGTTAACAGTATAAATGATGTCGTTGTAAATGCAACCGCGAAACGAGGTGGTGTGCTGTTCAATCAGGCAAATACTTGATCACAGTGACTTTATTTTTTTTATCCCTGTTGATCAGTAATGGTATATTGAACAATATCTGTACCCTGATAATGAATGATGCCAGAAGAAATCATTGGGTTGCAAAATAAATAAAAAAATAACATAACGTAGCATTAGCATTCTGCAAACTGCTCGGTGTAGAAATTGTTTTCTGATCAGAAAATTCATCCCAGATCACTTCCAGTCTCAACTTCCAGCTCTTTGCAAATATACTTTATCAGTCTTAAAGCACTTAATATCACCTTTTAACTGAAACAGTGGTGTAGCCCCTGAGATCGTCCACTTCAGGTGAGGATAAAGGTTTGCCGTGTTCTGTTTTGTAGTGTAAAATACACCAGGTTGTTTGGGTCTCTGTAGATAATTATATAAAGAGTTTGGTTCTGCTCTTTCTGGAAAGCACCTTGAGACAACTGTTGTAGTGAGTTGGTGCTATATAAATAAAGATTGACCGATGATTGATTGGTTGAGGTGTGGACTATGAGCGACAGTAAAGTTGCCAAAGATAATCATATTTTTTGACTATTTCCGATATGCTTGTTGAACAGTTTGTTTGTTAACTAGACAATTATGCCCCACACTTATCAGAACCTCAGCAATGACCATAAATCATAAATAAAAACAGCCAGGCCATTGAAGTCAAGATTTTGAAAAAGGCACTTTGTTAAAAGTATGATTATTTTTTTGTGGGTTCTTGCTTTCCATTTCCTTTCCTGTAACAATCTGCTTTCAAATGTAATTGAAAAAAGGTTTTGTTTTGTAGTTCAATATTCATGTATGAGTGAATCATAAGTGTCGTAAATTTTGTATATTTAGCCACTGTCGCTAATTCAGAATAAAGAATTGTCTAAGTTCACCTGCCTTCTGACAAAATACCCCCCCAGTATAGTTTACAGTGCCAGGAACATGATGACGTCTATTGGGGTCACACACAGACACACACACACACATAGATACACACACAATTAAGTACATTGAGTGTTAGCTGCTAACTTGGTGTACAGCAGGAGATTTGTTCCAGAAAATACTGAGTAGATGCAGCCTTTTCACTTTTGGCATCCTGTTATCAACTCCTCTTAAAATGGGTTGCCATGACAACAACCTCTTTTCCCAATTTGTTTTGTTCCAGTCACAGACTTCGCAAAAGATTGGCCCCCGACTGCATCTGTTAGCTCAGTCTAAATGTGCTCCAACCCAGCCAGGCTCTTAAAGGTGTTTTAGGACCAGATATTGCTCTCATGCTCAACACACACACACACACACACATACACACACACACACACACACTCCAAACAAATTATCCACTCCCAATTCTCCTGGCTGGCTCCTCACAGCTGACAATCCTTCGTTGATTTTGTCACATATATTTGCTCCTGTACATCTTGTAACACAGACAAGATGCACAGGAGCACATATATAGTAATGGAAAACACTCGCAGAGAGTTTCCGATCTTGGTATTCAGGCCAGAGGAGTGCAGACATGTTTATTTCATCCCCTGCGTCTTTGCTCAGTCTTGAACCAAATATTAGAGTTGTCACCTGAAGGTCTGAGCTACTGTCATAGGATGAATTCCATTTTATCGTGCATACATACAGGTGCTGGATGTGGCGAGGGTCTGTTTTCTGTAATGCAGGAGGAATTCACTTCATAAATGGCAGATGTATTCAGACATGTATGAGAATGAGAGCAGCTCAATGAATAACACTACTATTACAAATGATACTGTGAGTTTTGTTGCCAAAGAAGAACGCATCGTTTTCATGATGCCATTCTAAGAAAAATCTGCAGACTCACATGTACGCTGGACTCAGTCTTTCGAAGATGTAAGCGAACAGATGAGACTTCCTCCTCTGGTGCTCCACCTACCGCTCTGCTCTTTGGCTGTCTGGCTCCGCTGTGTTCCCCACTCGACCTGTTTTCCTCCTCAGCGCTCTCACAAGCTGTTTGCCATCGCTCATGCACTCGCTCGCCCCCGCCGCCACTCCTTGCAGTTCTTCATGTCTCCGCTAATCAGCGCAGGCTCCTCTTCATCATTGGTGCTTCGCTCCTGGTCCTGCCTCTGCACCATTCATAGAGCGCCCTGTCACAATTCCAGTGTCCTGCCTACAGTGTTGTTAGCGGCAACAGGAGCCCCCACCCACACCATGAATTATTTATGATTACTGTCTGTTCAGTTTAGATTGAGGGGGGGGTGGGTTTGGGGGAGGATCAGGCTCAACAGAGTAAGGCAGGCGTTGAGAGATGAACCCCAGCATCGTCAGTTTTAATGGGATTTTTAGACAGTGTGACAAATGCAGAATATCGATACATTTAAGAATAGGACCGATAAAGACGAATGACCTCAGAAATATTTCTCTACTGATGCACTAAACACTTCTATCAACAATAAGCTATGACTTTTGTCTGTCCTTTTATACCACTGGTATAAAACCGTTCAAAAAAAAGATATATATGTGTGTATATATATATATATAATCAGATCATATATAAAACGGTTCAACTTCTGCTCTTTCTCTTTTCCTCCACAGATTCAAGTAATGGCAGCTTTAACATTAAGACAAGCTCTGGCTACAAGTTTGGCTGCCTCGCCAAAATAGTGAATTACATGAAGGTATGTCTTCGGAGACGTTTTGTCTTTTTCAAAAAAGGGAACTTTTCCCACCACAAAGTGATGATGATGATTTTCATATTTCATGTTTTTTTGCCTCTATTTATGAGCACTGCTTCGGAGGAAGCTGCATTTCAGTCTCGTGGGTATTGGACCTCTTAAAGTCAACTCGAGATGTTACCAAATTGTCACCTTTATATTGTTAAATCCTAAAGTTATTATGTCCTTAATGGTCTTTAACGCATTGACTTCACCGTTCTGTCAAACCAGTGAGGACGTTGCATGCTCTGTGAAACATTCGGTGCCCGGTCCTCCTGTTATCATAACAGCATGATCGTCATGCTGTGGTTTGGGAGAAGGCAGTCTGACAGACTTGTCATTTAAAATGCACTTTTTTTCTGCCATCTGCTGCATAAACAGTTTGTGCGTGTTTTAAACACCAATTCAAAGTAAGGCACATAAGCACTAAAACTGAGGATTTTCTACATTATTGATTCTTGGTGTGTATTTTCTATATGTTAATCTGTGTACATATTTCTCCCTAACTTTCAGACCAGGCATCAGAATGGCGATACACACTGTCTGACCCTCGAAGAAATCCTTGATGAGACCAAACTTCTTGACATCAGCATGAAACAGAAGCATTGGCTCATGAATGAGGTGTGTTTGGGTTTCTTACACTACCTTTTGTTTATCGTCAGGAGGACCTCGGGGGTATTTCAAGAAGCGGGCATCGTGGAAACTCCTGGTTGGTTACCCCTGAGATGATGGAAACTCTGGCTTTCCCTTTCCAGAAAGCGGGACGGGTTTAGCTCTGAGCCAGTTACTGCAGTAACTTGTTCTTTGAGCCTAACCTACTCACTGGCAGGTTTACTCCAAGGAAGCCTGAGGTTGTTCTCAACTCTTCCTCCTTCTGAGCTTGAAGCAGAGCTGTCAGATGTGACGTGTCCGACAATAATTTGTCATTCAGCTCAGTCACTAATTCAGAGTATGTCCAGCCCGCTTCTTGAAGTACCGCCTTGTCCCCCTATCCATGTCCAACATTTCACTTACATCATAGTAGAGAAGTAAATTTTGAGCTACTGTTACTAATGATTGTTGTTAGCTGTGTATGATTTGGAAGGTAAAGACTCCTTGTTCTTGTTTCCTTTGCCAAGCCCTTTCTCTAAAGTGAAAATGAATTGATCAGCAAAACAGTCAGTGTAAACTTTGACCAAGGTTTGTCAGACTTGATCTGGTAGATGACTCAAATTTCCAATGTTGATCCACTCCCTTTTCCTGGGTTGTGAGAAGTCATTTGATGTCGCCTGGAGGATGCTGCCTCACGAGTAGGTCCGGATCAAAAAAGGCCATACAGGAAATGGGATGTTTTCAGCTTCCAGGAATTGTATAGATCTTTGCAGCGGGGGTCATGCATTATAATGCTGCAACAAGAGAGTATGCAGTATAAAGGCACAACAGTAGGCATCAGCATCTTTTCACATGATCTCCTTACATTCATGTTTCCTTCACTTAAATGGTCATGTGTGGATGTTCCATGAACAACCGCCATCATGGGCTCCTCATTTGAAGATGCCATACACATTGTCTGTCATCAGCTAAATGCGGATTAAACTGGGATTAATCTGTGAAATGTTTGTAGTTCCTTTAAATGCAGAGACACTGTAATTGTGTTGTATGTGGCACATGCAATGACAATAAAGGTATTCTGATAAACTACCCAAACCACCATCGATAGTGACTATTGAATAATCTCTAGTCACCTACAACAACAAAACTCTAGTCAACACCCCAGGGGGGGTCACCATCACTGGAATTTCTTTGATTGTGTTAATGAGCTATTCATCAGCTGTCCAGGCGGGTGGTCTCACACAATCACGCAAATGAAGCCAAAGAAGCTGGTTGTGGCGGTGCATTGCTGGGGTGGTCAAAAATGGTCCGCAAAAATAAGGCCTATAAGTTGTGTTGCCACATTTCTCTGAAATGACCTTGGAGATGGCTTATGGTAGGAAAATGTATATTCAGGTCACGGGCCACAGCTGTGGGGGATATTCCTTTCAATGAGCATATCCCTCTTCCACACTTCTTCAAAACCTGTAAGGAATGAAGCATTGTACTTATAATATAAAACTTTTTGTGGCTCTAAACTTATCACCACACGTATTCAGCGATGTTGTTTAGTCTGTATCTTGATATGTTAAACCTGTCTGGTAAAGAGATTCTCTTATACTATTCTCTGATACTTTTATACATGTATATTAAAAAGTCTCATACCTCTCGCTTCAACTTGTGAAAAAGAGAGCAGAAACAAAAGTGTTGTTTACATTTTTTTGTATTAAGTCAAGTGCTTCAACCCGACATCTGCACCTTCTCTTTCACCAAATCTCAGGCCTTGGTCAATAATCCAAAGATTGATGTCCGGGATGGGACGTATGGCTTCAAGCCCAAGTACAACCTGAAGGACAAGAAAGCCTTACTGAGGCTGCTGGACCGACACGACCAGCTGGGCCTGGGGGGAGTTCTGCTGGATGATGTGGAGGAGGGACTTCCCAACTCTGCCAAGGCCATCAAAGTAACCCGCTATAAATATGAATAATTCTTTCAGTATTGTGTGGCTATGCAACAAAACAGTAATTACATTACATTTGCAGATTAATGGATGAAAGCCTTGGATCTCTCAATTTTGCCTATTGAGCTAAAACTGTGATATCTATATAAATATTAGCAGAGATATAAGCTTTCATGTGTTTGTAGGTTTTGGGGGACCAGATCATCTTTGTAACAAGACCAGATAAGAAGAAGATCCTGTTCTACAATGACAAACACTGCCAGTTTAACGTAGATGAAGGTGAGCACACGTCAACTCTGTCAGATATGTTCTCTATCTTTCTCCGTCTCATAAACATCTAAAACATTATACAACTTTTGAGTCTTTAACAGACAAAAAAACATATTTTTTAAAATATATAACATATTTAAGTTCATGGTGCACCATTTACGGTATTGTAAAAGGAATGAACTTTGATGTGTAAAATAAGCATTGGTCCTACTTAAATTTGGTTAGTCAAAAAAAGACTCGGAGTCAATACTGATACGGATTTACACAGGTGGTTTAACGATCTCAGGTCTGGCAGACCTAATGTGAGCATACTGAACAGATCAGACTGAGCAGTGAGAAAGCACTCAGAGTACAAACCTCCACCAAGGTCTCCACATTCCCTTGACTTTGAGCAGGGAGTTTTGTTTTAAGAGTGTACACAATGTCTGTTAAAGATTTACACTTAGACATTGCCGCGTCATTTCCTGTTCCTCAACATCAAAGGAATCAAAGGAACAAAGGACATCAATAATGGACTAAGCCCCCAGCTCCACCCCCAAAGGAACATCAAAGGATCAAAGGCATCAGTGATGGACTGAGCCCCCAGCCCCACCCCCATAAGAACATCAAAGGAACAAAGGCATCAGCGAGGGACTGAGCCTCCAGCTCCACCCCCAAAGGAGCATCAAAGGATTCAAAGGAACAAAGGCATCAGCAATGCAGACAGTTTCAAGAGACGGCCTTGCCACATTGTGGCATCACTACTCCGAACAGCTTATTATTTTAATTTTTTAAATACTGTGAGACACGTAACACTATCAAAATGTAATCATCTTTACGACATGCCAAAACCTACCTCAGTGTAAAACTTCATGCAACTCCATCCCTTAGTTCCTCCACCACCTTAGTAACCCAATACTAACACTGGTGAAAACCACCTCCTCACTTGGTTGAGGTAATAATTACTAAGTGGGTGAGACTATTTTCCATGAAGTCAGTGTGTGCTCTCATGTTACACTCATAGCATGCAAAAGGCATCATAAGATCTGTCTGACTCGTAGTTTTCTCGACAACATTCAAGTTGTCATTTTTTTAAACTCGTATTTGATGGATATAGTGTTATATTTTCATACACTGCATTTAAACCTCACTGGACAGCTCAAAAAGATGCCGCCATCATACATGGACTAAATGGGTAAAGTAAGCTAAACCACTAGACGGGGGTCATATTTTAAGAACCATATTATTTAACTTTATGTAGAAAAAATAATCCAGCTGCTTGCTTTGGAAGAATTAGTCTCAAATTTAACAGGAGCAAAAATTACCAAAGCACTGAATTGTCATTGCAGGTTGGACTGTTTTATCTTTCTGTTATCAGATTGCAGACAAAAGCTATCCAGGTTTCTTAGTTTGCAGCACGATTATATTGTAACCCCATAAATAACTAACATATGGAAGACTAAGCTGGATCATATCTCCTTGTAGGAGTTGTTTGGGCCAGATTTCAGATTATATTGGATGTATACCTAGTCTTCCAAATGATTTTTAGTTGATTTAATCAGGGCTTTGTTACAAGACCTTTTGGATACTGACAGCCCTATGATGATGACTATATTTTCTATGATTACTGTATATTCAAAATAACGAATCCACGTACACATTAAATCATTACAAAAGGTTTAGTAACTTTAAGATCTTAAAAAAACAAAAATATTTACAATATATTCAAAAACAGAAATCACCATGCACCCATGTTTTTACTCCTTTGACACTTATTGAGCTTTAAAAAGATTCTCTAAAACCAATGAATTGTATAATCTGCGCCATTACAACCAGAAGTTAACTCGTACTTTTTCAAAGAGAATCTCTGTGAAAACATAGAAAAGGGCACATTGCTGTGAAAAAAAACTTAGTTAGTTGATATTCATTAAAAAAAAGTAAGTTCATATTCATTAAGTGGAAGATTAAAAAATTATCTTACAGAAATAAACTGCCAGGAAGGAGATGCTTAAGACAGAAACTGTCTGTCAACTATAAGTTGTACTTTCCCCTTGAATTCAGCGTGAAGTCAGATTGTAATTTAACATCAAATAATTGAAATACAGTGAACACTTAGTCAAGTAAAGGTGAATTCCAAACAGGGAGAGTTCATTAAGTTAGAAATAGCTCGTTACTGGTACAGAAATCGTTTCAGAAATACATGGATGGGTCATGATGTTAATTGCTGGAATAAGGTATTCCAAACATCCGTCTCCCCAGCAACGCCTTGATCCTGACGCCCTCCAAGGCCAGATATGTAATCACTCCAAGGAGATTTACCCAGGGACCTCCTACCAGCTGAACACGCCGGAAAAGCCCGGGGTGGTGGTTAGACGCCCAGGAGACATCTTAACCTCCTCAACTCATTCCTTTTAATGAGAACGAGCGGTGGCTCATCACCAATTGTCAGGTTGGGAATCCCAGAATTTCCGCTTTAATGGCGATGTGGTTCTGTTGGCAATTATCTCCAGCAGCGCTGGAGAGGTTTGCAGCAGAATGTGAAGCTGCTGGCATGTGGGTCAGAATCTCTAAGTCTGAGATTCAAGTTACTCATGGTCAATGGTGGTGGTTCCGTCCCTGTTTTGGGCGAGTAGCTGTCCCAAGTGAAATAATTCATACAAGGTTATCCAAAAGTTCGTAGAAAATGGAGCACATGCTGGTCGAGCAGTTTAGTACACAATGGTCTGGACTGATCCATTGATCTACAGTTCTGATCAGACTGAGAATGTGAATACATGCAACTGAACATATGCTTCCTCTGTAGGGTGGCTGGGCTCCACTCTAGAGGGTTATGACAGTTAGTACATGTAGTACTTAAGCACAGTTCTGTTATTTCTGTGTATTAGTTTTTCATGGAAAACATGGAGTTGTTGCTTTTTCTCAGTTGTGAAATCCTGCAGGGAGAAATTGGCTGAAGGAGCTACTCTCCCCAGCACACTTGTGTTTTTTCATATGAGGGAGCTGAGTGAATCTTTTGCCACAAGTACTGCAACTGAATGGCTTTTCCCCTGTGTGGATCCTCATATGCTGCCTCAGATTTTCACTTACTCCAAATCCTTTTCCACAAACTGAACAAATGAACGGTTTCTCACCCGTGTGGACTCTCATGTGCATTAAAACGTGTGATCTAAAGGTAAAAGTCTTTTGACATACTGAGCAGCTGAAACATTTACGTTCTGAATGCAGTCTCATGTGATCTGATAAGGTTTTCTTACGGAGGTATCGTTTACCACAAACCGAACAGCTGAATGGTTTCTCTGTTTGGGATTCATTGTGTTCCTGCAGATGTTGCATGTGGTCAATATTTGTAGCACATTCAGCGGAGGCACCAACTTGAGTTCTTCCAGGATTACATTCGGGTCCTTCGTGGTTTCTCAAGCCTGACTGATGGGCTCTGATCTCCTCCCAGTCATAACTCCCATCAGTCTCAGGTTCAGATGTGTGCGACATCTCTTCATCAATATATGGTTGTAGATGGAAATCTGGGTTTATCTTACTGTGCGGTTGCGGTCCTACACGTTCCTCTACATCGGCTCCTGCTTTCATCTCTTCTGAGTGATGAAGCTGTGAGGACTGTGGTTTGTCGTCATCTCCCTCATTCTTCACAATTTCTGGAGAGAATGTGAACTTGGTGATCTCAGCTTCATCAAGCCACTGAACTTGCCCGCTCTCGTGACCCGTCTGGATTTCTTCCTGTTCTTCTTTGATGTGTGGCCGCTCTGGTGACTCATTCTGCTCCAGACCAGGGCTCCACTCATGCTGCTCAGGGATAACCTCGTCTTTTCTCACCAACACCAGCTGGACGTCGGCTTCGTGCGGGCGGATCTGAGGTGTGCAGGCTAAATCCAGTAGTTTCTGTTGACGACAAAGTTGCTCCTGATACCCCGTTACCGTTCTTTCAAACAGCTCGAATATCTCCTCAGCAGCCACAGTGAGCCTCTGTTGGACAAAAGCTCGAAGCATTTTGACATCAGACATTTGGACTCGTTTCCAGCTACAACTTTTCCTCCGGACACACTCCGTTTAAAGCCTATGGCTCACTGCTGCGTTGCTCCGACGCCGGTCGTCTGTTTCCACCTCGCAGGCTAAGTTAGCTTTAGTAGCTTCAAAGAAAAGCAGGAAATTGTTAACAAACTAAAAAATGTCAAATTAAAGAAACAGCGCGCGGTCTATTATGAGAGCTCACTCTCCTTGTTTGGTTAATGAAACCACGAGAAAGGTCGCTTCGGTCTTCAAAGGAGCTGCTCTAACAAAAGACTGAGGCGGAGCGTTGAGTCCGTCATTATATGAGGCACGCTAACTTCCTGTAGGTGTTTTGCCTAACCGGAAGTGAGTCTGGACTGGGCGTGACGTCACGTAAAGCGCGAAATAACCGGTCCAGTAGAGACAATAATTTTTATTATTATGGATTATTGTCAGTGATCACGAATTACGAGACCAGACTAATGGACGGCATGGAAAACGGAATTAACTGTGGATCATAAATCCTAAAATTTAGGTTTCATTCCTTCAACAAATCATCACATTTAGTGACATCAAGTGTTTATTTTTTAGTGTAGGATTCTTTCTCATGTTGAATATAGAAAAGCAGGTCTGTTTCAGTTATTACAGATTCAAATATAATTTACGACGTATCAAGGAATAAACTATTACATTTACAAACTCAAAAGAACGACGACAAACAAATCCATTGTTAAAGTTGTACAAATGTTTGTTTCCAGTTAAACATACCCCTCTAATGAGCAGTATATATTTATTATTATTATTATTATATATTTACTGTGAATTGCTTAGTTTGATATAAAATTAATTATATAAAAAAATGTATATTAAAAAAAAATATATTTTATACCTTTTAGACTTTAGTCCCCAAGGCGGCAATAAAATCTATTTTCCACAGCACTTTACATGTCAGATCACAGATTAAACACACAGGTATGCAGTGATAGAAGTACAACAACAGAAAGAGGACTTCAGCTTATGGATAGCAGTCAACAATCCGATCTATTCAGCAGGGTTCACTGTTCAAGGTGGTGATGATCAGGTTTTTCCCGAAGTGAGCCCTTCTGTATCACAGTTTTGACGTAGCAATGCGTGCTCTGGTTTTATAATTCAATTCTGTGTTGGGAGACTGATTATTTTTGCAGCAGCGTTGTTACACACATACATGTGAGTTCTGACCGGTTTGTTACACGTCACGTTAACAAAGCAGTCAGAAGAGTACAGGAGTGGGGGCTGAATGATGCTCTGGTACAGCAGTAGGAGGATGTGGGGGGTGACAAAGTCCTCCGAGATATTCTTTGGATATTTGTTTTACCTGTTTGGTACTCTTATTTATCTTTATTAATAATAAAGTGTCTGTCTGTCCATCTGAACTCCACACCCTTCCACAAAGTCTCGGCATACTGATTCACTCCCAGTGTCTCTTGTAGGAATACACATTTGTACAAAGACTCTCAGTGACGAAAAGTAGTCTTAGTTATCAACGTTTTTTTAAACATCACATAAATGACAAAACTGGATTTGAAAGTGGTTTTATAGTATGATAATAGTTAATCAGAATCATTTTCCAAACAAACTTCTTAATTGATTTTGCCCATTTCATCCAGACCTGCTCTTAGTTTGGCTCATATCTAATGTTTAGTTAGAATCACAAAAAAAAAAAAATGTCCAGCTGTAAAGAGCAGCATGTATCTGTTTCATAAACTCATTTTTCAATTGTAGAATTCCAAAAACTGTGGAGGAGTGTTCCAGTTGATTCGATGGATGAAGAGAAGATCGATGAGTACCTGAAGAGACAAGGCATCTCTTCCATGCAAGAAACGGGACCAAAGAAAGTGGTCAGTGCTTGCCCTTCTCCCACCTATGGCATGTTTGTTTAGTTTTTTTGATAATCAAGCATCTTAATCTGTGCCAATTGTGTTGCTATGCTCCCCGCAGTTGCCTGTCCAGAAGAGGAAGAAACAAGGTGGACAAAGGAAGAGACAGTTCAAGACCCACAACAACCATTTGGCAGGCGTGTTGGAGGATTACACAGATGGTGTTCCTGCTAAGAAGTGAATTTCTTTCCTTCAGTGTTACAAATTGAGAGTGTTTAAATCAAAAGTGGCAGAAGATGCCCAGCCCGGGCACTCTTATGATACAAAGACTTTTTTTCATAGCAAACAATTTAGCTTTGTTTCCTTTCTTTACACTTTTCTGTAATGATGATCTTGTATTAAATGGGGTCAATAGCACCTTTGTCGTGGAATCCTTTTTAGTCAGTTTATTCAGCAATGATGAGAGAGAGAGAGGGAGAGAGAGAAAATATTGCTTTGTGGCCATGTTAAATGTCCCAATCTTTAAATTCTCTGCGCAGCATCATGGAACAGTAGTTTAAAACAGATATTAAATACTCCCGTGTTGCTTGATTCACATGCACTAACAATTTGATCAGCAAATTGAATTGGTGCTGATATTTAGATTACAATTTGAAATGTTCACAATAAGGTTTTTGCATGCCACATTCAAATTAAGAATGAACGTCTTCCATTTCCCAATAATGTTCAAACCGGCAGAAATCTCATTTCATTCAAAGTAATGTCGCATTAATGTGGTCACCTGTTGAAAGTCACACCTCCCCTTTACCCCTTGTAGTTGCTTTAACTCGCATTGAAAAGTGGGAGACACCAGAGATGCATCAGAGTGAGAAGATTTGACAGACCTAGCCAGCTATCTGCTCTGTTTTTATTGCTCACCCCAACAGAACATGATTATTAATGGCTGCTTGCTGTAGATTCAGTTGTTCAATGAAGACAACTTCCATGTTCCCATGACGCTTCCGGGTCTCATAACTCCACTAGTTCCCACCCTTTTGATTGAGAGACCACCAGTGTTAGAAAAAACATATGTTTAATTAATAAAGGAGTATAACAGTAGATCAAAGCAGAAGGAAAAAGAGGACATTCTTGATCAGCTGTTATGACTAGAGTAGGAAATAATTAATGGTTATTGAGAAAAGAAAATACGGATGAAGCTGGGTTAATAGTAGAATTATATACATTTGTGCATAAAATGTCTTATTTGAATAGGGGGGATTGCTAGCTGTTCACCGATACCTTTGAATTAATAAATAGTCGTTTTAGCTGGCACTGTGGCCCACTTTAACAGTTTTCTTCAAATGGTGGTAGTTTGGCAGAATCTTCATCAGAAAGTCGAGCTGAAGAGTCTGGGGCTGTAAACACAACAAAACAAACATGTTAATCTTATGTAGTGGTATTCCTTTCGTGCTAACATTCAAGTGCACAGAGTTTGAAGCAAAATTATTCAAACATAACTGTATTTTGGCAAAAAGTATTATGTCAGCTGGTTGAAAAAATTAAACCAAAACGGAAAGTTTGATTTTCTCAATCTAACAATTCTTTCCCAAACGGAACATAGAAATTGCTACTTGTACTGTCTAATGACGTCTCACGTATCGAATCTCCACTGAATTGGACATGAAAACCGTGAGTAAACTGCTTAAAGGACTTAACTTAAACAAAGTAAACCTTGTTGTTACGGTTTTTTGATTCAGGTAAGAAATGCAATATCCACTTTATTTGCTGTGGGAAAAGCAATTACAGTCTATAATATATCAGCAATCTAGTAAAATACCAACCACGAAAAAGATTCAATGAGGAAAACTACTAATGGTCGGTACAAAGTGTGATGAAGTTTGGAAATTTTCAAAAGCCAATCCGACGTTTTCCAACATTCCAAGCGAGAGAATTCCTACCTGTGGTCTCTCTGTTTGGACCCGCCTCATACATCCAGAGCCGTAAATGACCGTGTTCTCGGGTATGACTTCACAGGTGTTCACCTGACAGAACGCTCCAATGATGCAGCCACCGGTGAGGATCACATTCCTACCAACGTCAGCTGGACAACAAAATACACAAGATATTCCATGAGGGGACTGAGTTTTTCTTTGAACTAAAGGCTCCATCCTTCAGTACATGTGGAATGCTCACAAATGGACAAACACTTGATTCAAATAAAAATGTTAACTTCCCACCTTTAGACTCTATCACGTTGTTGTCCCCTATTTTCAGGGCTTGTGATACTGTTAGGTGCCAGCTAAGGGATTTTTTTTTTTTTGATAGTAATATTTATGAAGTGGTTACGGAACTACGTAACCACTAAGTATCCATGTACTTCGGAACTACGGAAGTACATGGATTAGAGTATAAGACTGTTCAGATAATGCAAAAGGATACCGCAGCCGACTTCAAATACATTGTTCATGCCGATGGTCATCGTCTTTGGTTCCATCTCAGAATCTGGCGTGATGTTTTCTGGGTACCTGTAGGGAAGAACAAACAGGTCTATCATTTTAATGTAAGAGAGGACAATTCCAAAACAGAGATGAACCATGTTATGCAAAAATGATCCATCTTATATATATATATATAACTATTAATGAGCATCTTCTCTTCTGGTTTGCCAGTTAAAGGGATGCTTTAAATTCTAAGAGACCGACCACCGTAAAACTTTACTTTTTTCCGAGGCCCACTTTGAAATTTGTGAATCCTTAATTCTCTTTGGGAAAACACAAAAATGGGAGATTTTTAATATCCAGACCAAATGACTGTTCCATTAAGCAGTTTTATCAAACAAGCTTTATTGCAGTCGAACTGACTTAACCTAACTTGATTGTGTCACAAAGCAAATGCAATCCAATTTTTTTTTTTTTAGGCTGACTCTCTGGTGTGCTGCAGGATATTTTACTTTAATCAGTGAAAAAAAAACTTTCAGAGAAGTAGATTCATCCCTCAAAAACGATTTTCTATAGATAGCCAACTTGTTCTGTTTCTTGAATGCTTAATGTGTACTTTACCAATGATTTAACCTGGTTGTTTAAAATTATGTCATACATTAACTGTAATGGGTGGTTATTAGTTTTTCATTTGTAACAGAGGAATTAGAGAAAGAGAAAGGATCTGTGGAGAGACGATAGGGAAGGAGCACCGGGATTAATTCAAATCGCAGCGTCTCCACAGAGACCCATAACCCACAGCTACCCAGACCTATTCCTTCTTAAATGCTAATTATTTGGTCAATGAAATAGACCAAAAAGTCCTTGTGAAACAATTATTTTTTAGATGCTGCCCCTTGCCACACATTTATACTGTTACATCTAGTGTATATGGTAAGTGTTTTTTTCTTTAATTTGAAAATAAATGAGCATAACGGTCATGTTTGTTTTCTTTTGCCCAGGAACCCATATTTCATTTTAAATATTTGCAGTTTCACAACCTATATTAAACTTGAAACATTTCCGATTAGGTCTGACACCAGGAAAACAAAACAATATCAACAAACCCAGGTTGTTCTTTGACTTTTTATAGCATTCAAGCACAGGTGTCACCATTGTTACTCATGGGTTAATGTCAGAGAAGTGCAAGCGATGCTATTGTGAATTACCCATTGATGATCAGAGCTTGCTCCTCTATCAAATTGCCTTCTCCAATAACGATGGGTCCTGTTTCTGCGATGATACGAGCTTTTGGGTGAACCACTGTCCTCGGGCCTGAAGTCACAGAACATAAAAGCTGAAGTCAATAATATAAGTACATAATAGTCTGGTGCGATTTTAGGTAGAGTATTGTGAGTTGCGGAGTAAGCAGTTGCCTGCTTTCAAGTAAACAAAGGTAAAACAAACTCACCTATCGTGACATCTCCGCGAATTTCACTTTCAACGCAAACCACTGCTCCAGCGGCTATCTTGACACTGCTGTAGGGAAAAACGTTCACATAATTATTGAGAGAAAACACGGCGACCATAATAGCTAACTTCGCTAGCTAGCCAGTTCACAGAGTCGTTTAAACTAGCTAATTCTTCTGGTCGTTTGAAGCATTTAGTTAGCACGTTGCTTCTTATTTACTTGTAGCTTAATGTTCAAACATTATCAATGGAGAAATGGCAATGTTACCTTTTCTGTGTAGTTTGTCTATCTGCCATTGTGACAGTCCGGAGAAAGGCGCAGTCAATTCAGCCGATGATCGATTAGTAGTCCTGTGTCATATTATGTGCGCATGCGCTATTCTTTTCTAGTCATCATTCCATTGTGATTGTCTGGATAGGGACTGCGAACAGTTCTGCTCATTTGAGAAAAAATAAAATAATTTGTTGTCTGTTGAAATGACAAAACCACGTTAAAAAAAACTAAATCATTGAAATTCCCTAAACACATGCTTTACACCTAATCCTATTATATTATATAACTTGAATTCTTTTTTTTTAGACCTTGTCTGGTCATATGCTATATTCTCCAATCAGTCATAACGATAAAACCACCAGTCAAATATTTAAATGACCCCTTCTTGCTACTAAGACACATTTAAAAATGGTCTTAAAACTTTACTTATTAGCAGAACCTATAACTTTAATTAACATTGCTGCTTTTTGGTCAGGCTTTTACATAGTTATTTTATTTTTTTATTGATGCTTTTATCTGCTTTTACTTTGTAGCACTTTGAGATTTGATCCAAATGTAAAGTACATTATAAATTAAATGTATTATTATTATTAAAATATTTTGCTTAACAGCATCTTAAGCAAATTGTGCAATGGAATCTCGTCTGCTGGATTGGAAAAACAAGTGTTCACTAACTGACTATTGTATCCTATCTACTGAGAGGGTGTCATTGTAACGACATGTCACTGTTATACTGACTTCACATATCAGTGGTTATAATGTTATGGCTGATCGGTGTATTCACATATTGTCTCTGTGTGTGTGTGTGCGGGGGGGGGGTTGTTAAATATTCACCAAAATTAAGTATATCTATCAAGTGTTTGATGAAGCAATATTGCTCAATCAAAGTTTGAATACATGAATACATTTATATGGGAAAAGGCATGCTGGACCATGGATTTCTTTGACTTTGCCAACCAAAGGTCTTGCCTAGTGTTTCTCTACAGAGACTTTCAGATACTGCAGGGTATCTGCAGTATCAGATCATTTTATATAATCAGATCCATTGGAAAAACGGCAGTCATGCACAATCCCTAAAATAATTTCACAAAATAAATCCAAGTCAAATAAACCACATTTTTTATTTACATTCTAATTTCAAAGTGTATGTAAATCATTTAGCGCCGTAATATTTTTTTCTTCTAAATAGTCAATTAAATCGGAATTCCGAATGACGTCATATGTGACATATGTAAATCTCCTGTCTATTCTCAGAAAGAAAAGAAAAAAATCGAAAATAAAAACAGTCAAGGCACTGATGAAGATAGGATCATCTGCTGTTTTTTAATTGGCTGAAATGTAACAATTGTGACATTTTTATTTATTTTTATACGCCTGATTTTGGACCCAGGGCCTTTCGCTCGATCTCTGAACAAGATAAACGGGTACGGATGAGAATATTCTAACCTCTTTTGCGTTCTTCACTGTTAGCCAGGGAAGGATAGATTGGCGTATATAGTTTCATAAGAGAAAATGAACAAAATAGTTTCGTTATTGGTGATCAGGAAGTTTAATTGGAAATGATTGACAACACCGGTATTCCTTGTATTTAGTCCCTTGTTGCTTCCCTTACAATTCCCAAAAGAAGGAAGAGGAAAATGCTATGCCAAAAAATACACTAAAAAAGCCCAAATGCACAGCTTCAGTCACAGAAGTGAAGGCCAGTCATAAAGAAAAGGCCCAGCCAGAACACTTCGACATGTTTTCTCTAGCTGCTATCGCTCTAGTTGTAGCCGTGTGTGTGGAAACACTGGCTGGTGAGTAACGTCCTTCAAGACTGTTTACGAGCGAAGGAGCGTCTAGCTAAACTAGCTAAAGCTAATCATCTGCTGCTCGGCGCGATTGTAAAACACTTGCACTGCCTTTTTGTGTTAGAATCGCCTTCCAGCAATAACCGCAGCTCAAAACAATCGATTCGAGATTGGTCACGTTAGATATGTGGTTTAATTATTTCATAGTTTTGTCATAAAAAACCTGTTAGCTCGACGCTACGTAAGTCAACAGAATGCAGCCACAGCTGGACGGTAACGAGCTCATTTGGCTTGGACTTCCGTCTCGGGGTCGTTTACGGATTAATTCTTCCAGCATGTGACCCGGGACTCAACTTCAGCTCTCTCACATGCTCCTCTGTTTCGGCCACCGACGGAATGTCTTAGATCAGGCAGCTTTTTTTTCTCAGTGGCAGCCCATGCAGGGATCACACATTTTGTACCTCCAGAACGATCGCAGGGGACCATAGTACGTTTGAGGTATGTTACAGAAAGCTGCTGCTTCCACGAAGATAGTAAAAAGCAAGGCTTACACCGTATAATACATCTGCCACGCGTTATATGCTGTACTGAACGTCTAAGCTATGTACCGGTTAGATTCGTGTCAGTACCAGACAGTGGTATGGATATCTGAATGTGTGTCTGATGTGAATAACATGGGCTCATTGATAGATGGCGGGGTGGGGACAGTTGGGTTCTAGGCTGGAGCATTTGTTTCTGCATGTCGACTTATCTGCACAATTTGTACTGTCGTTTTTCAATCCAGCTGACTTAACCGCTCACCGCCACTTAGCCCAGAGGATGGATGAGGCACTTTTGACAGTCCACAATGAGCTGGGCACTGAGGTGGTGGTGTCCTGGGTGTCCGAGCACTGCTACCAGGTGGGTTCACACACACACACACACACACACACACACACACACACACCAAACGCCCTGCTCCTATTGGATCTGTTGTTATACGATCGTTCTTTTTTCCTTTTTTGCGAATAGTGATGTTTTGATCTTGGCTTTTGTCCCCCAGTGTTTGCACCAGCAGCTCGGGGCGGTTCCACCTGGGCCAAGTCCTGGCAATCCCAGCTCAGTAGACTTTTTTGTAAACACCCAGCATGAAATTACACTACAGCTCAACAGCACTCCTGTCAATCTGGAGCTTTGCACGTAAGTTTGAGAGCAAGCACATCAGTCATAACAATAAAACCACTGACATGTAAAGTCAGAATAACACTGATCAACTCACCTGTCAGTGGGTGGGGATATATCGTACAGCAAGAAAAAATGTTCTGTGCACTACCGATTAAGAAAAGGTCCCAGACAAATTTAAGCACCTGGGTGCTCTCCTTGGTCCTGATCCTGCTGCTAGGATCATCATCCCTCCCTGTCTCTCACAGTAGTGGTAGTATACAGGCTAAAATAACAGGCAAATTCTTCCACAGTGCCATGTATTGTTTAATATCAGCAGACAAGTACAGACAAACAGTGTTTGTGAGTTGACAAAAGGGGAAGCAGGAGAACTCCTAACTCATATTTAAGTTATAAAAAAAAGCTCATCTGAAAGCTCATCTCTATCATAAATGGTTAGCATTTCATGTTTTATTTGCAGGGTTCCCTTTCATTTTGGGGAGCACGGAAACTACTCTCTATGGATGAAAAACCTAAATGACTACTCAGTGGTCGACTGTTCCATAGTGACTCTTGCAGACCCGGTCAACAGCTATATACGTGAGTCTTGGTCACATAAAGGCATTCTCCGGAATGGGAAAAGTGTTTTTTGTTTTTGTTTTGTTTATCCCGGCCATGCTGCTTAACGAACATACTCATTTTGGTAAATGTTCCACTCTCTTCACACAGCAATCTTGACCGCGTTTCTAATCTTGGCTGGACTGGCTGTGGTGTCTGCCATTGGAAAAACTATTTTCGGGTAAAAAAAAAAAAGAAGAAGTGTTGCACAGTGTTGACATATGCAAACCAAAACCTACTAATAATAACTATAAATGAGCTATTATTATTATCATTGTCTGATTTCAGCTTTGAACCATTTCTTTGAGACACATGTCACATTGATATGGCATAAACATCTCTTGCTAAGATGCATTCTCTGTGACTATCGCAGCGACAGCATGTTGTTGCTGCAGTATTGTATTATAAGCCTGAATTTAAGCCCTTGTGTATCATATAATCATTTAAAAACCTTTTGATTGCTTCCTAATCAGACTTGATGCAGTGAAGGCTATCCTTCTACGAATGGGCAGCTCGATGGAGACGGAGAGGCTCATCAACTCTGTGAGGGTTTGATTTTAGGACATTATTTAACCTAAATAGTAATATGACGTCGGTAAAACAAAAAAAAATCACTAGATGTTGCTATATACAGGTATTTCTTTGTTAGATTTGTAACTTAGCACTCAATAGAATTCTGCTAACATTTGATATAAACCTTCATCATTCAGGAACTGGGTTCCCCCAGCAGGACAGTGCAACCAGTTACTGACAACATTCTCCCGCCACCGCCCAGTCCTAGCAAGAGGCTGCGATCTCTGGATACGTTCAGAGGGTAGGCCCCCACCTCGGTCATAACTGCAGCTAAACCTGTTCAAAGAAATATATAAACTCAGTGACCTCTTCCTCACGACAGTGTGACATTGTGGCATCTGACACTGGAATTGCAACTCATTGTTGAATGCTTACTAATGAATTAAACACAGACAAAATGACTTCTAGCGTTTAGTACAAGGGATTTTCCTTCCTAAAACAATAATTTCTCTGTTGTACAATAATGTGTGTCTCTTAATTGGTTGCGTTTCTTGCATGGAGTCTTCATTGTCTTCCAGTAATGATGCATTTTTTTCTTTTTCTTTCCAGTCTCTCCCTAGTAGTTATGGTGTTTGTGAACTACGGAGGAGGGAGATACTGGTTCTTCAGACATGAAAGCTGGAACGGTGAGCCTCTCCTGCTTCTGCTTTCAATTTTTACTATTAACCCTACAAAAAGATTCACCTGCTCCTGGGACCTGCCTTCCTTTTGATGATTTGTGTTTTATCTGCCTACAGGCCTTACCGTTGCAGATCTAGTCTTCCCCTGGTAAGCGCAATGTAAATGTTCTTCCATGATGTATGTAAGTCCTGCAGGCCCGTTAACCACAGATGAACTCGGCAGTCTTTTAGTATTTGTATTCTAATCACACAAAAATTTACTTTTTTAGTACATACATACAAATAAATATACAATATTCTCAGTATTTTTCTAATTAAAGTGACATCCAATTATATGCTGAAAGAGTACCGGAACCACAAATCAATTTAAGGTCATTTTTGTATTTAAATTAAGGAGGTGAGTGATGATTTGGTCAGCTAATCCAAATGTTCTAAAAGGGCAATGGTCTGAGACTTGACTGAATCTCTTTCTCTCTTGAACAAAAATAAATAAAACCAACCAAGAAACATATTCTTTCAATTGTTATTTCAGGACAACAGTACGACCACAAGTATTCAACCTTATCGGATGTTTACTTTCTGCATCTTTCGGCCTCTTTTGCTCTCACTTCCCGTTTTACCTCACCCACCAGGTTTGTGTTCATAATGGGGACATCCATCGCACTGTCAATCAACTCCATGCTCCGCGCCGGCTCCAGTCGCCGCTCGCTGTTCGCCAAAGTATTGTGGAGGAGTCTGCAGCTCTTTATCATCGGTGTCTTCATCATCAACCCAAACTACTGCCAGGAACCATGTGAGCGTCTTTGTTTTTGACTTTAATAACTCGAACAATTTAGGTCATTATTTTATAAATAAACTGTTTCCGCCCGCTTGTGGCATCACAATCCTCTTCATCCTCTCCGTAGTTTCTTGGTACACCCTGAGGATCCCAGGTGTGTTGCAGCGACTGGCCTGGTCTTATCTAGTCGTCTCCTGCCTGGATCTTTTGGTGGCAAGACGTCATATTGATATCTATACAACGGTTGGTCAACCATGTCTTCTCTTCATTCTCATAGTACTATTAACGATCCAGCTAAAAAAAAAAAGTTTAAACTGAACAGTGTTAATTTTCATAATTATAATAACCTCTTTTACTATTCACAATTAAAGTATTTACACTAAATCTACATGGAGGGAGAAAAAAAGTGATTGAAGTGTGTCTATATTTTGCAGGACGTTTGGTGGTCTCATTTGATTGAAATCTTTCTGTACTGGCCCGCCTGGCTCTGTGTGCTTCTCTTAGAGATCGTCTGGCTTTGCCTCACGTTCCTACTTCCTGTACCAGATTGCCCAACGTGAGTCAAGCAGGGGATGTGGGTGTGTGTTTTCTGGTCCACGTAAAAATGTTTTTTATGATGGTTCGATACACAATGGTTGGCGTTCCTGTATCTCAAGCTAATAATAATAATAATACATTTAATTTATAACACACTTTACATTTGGATCAAATCTCAAAGTGCTTTACTAGTGATAACACTACATTTTCTTTAACCCCGACTTATTGGCAGGTATAGAATTTCAAAAATGTTTCCATCTCATGGAAGTATGCATTCATATATTGGCATGCGATTTAAAATTTCTTTGTATTCATTTGCATTTGTTGTAGGATAATTGTTTTATTAACAGCTGATCCACTAACAGCTGAAAAAAAGTCCCCAGCAGAAACAACATTTATGCCAAAGTTGACCAAATCCCTTAAAATTCCACCTTCACTTTTTTGCTCTTGATACTATTTATCCAGGGTTGATTGATAGTAACGCCCCCCCCCCACTCTTCTGTACAGCGGCTATCTGGGTCCAGGTGGGATCGGAGACATGGGTCTGTTCGCTAACTGCACTGGTGGAGCAGCTGGCTTCATTGACCGATGGCTGCTGGGAGAAAACCACATCTACCAGACTCCTTCATCACGGGTTCGTGATCAGCCAGACTTTATGTATCATGTAGAAGTAAATCTTTAGATTCCACGTCACGTTTCTCTACTAAACCCAACCATGTTAATATTACGGGCAATGCAATGGTGAAGCATTTCAGATTGAAGATGAAGATTGTTTCCATTTGATTTCAGGTGGTTTATGCAACTCATATGCCCTATGACCCCGAGGGCGTTCTCGGCAGCATCAACTCTATCCTCATGGCCTTTCTCGGATTACAGGTTGTTACATGTGTATTAGTCTGCTTCTCCTCCTTTTGTATCTTTCTTTTGTTTATGTTTCTGATGTAAAAATTGATAATAATATGGGGCATCCTCATAAAATTCAAATTTTGCAATTGTATTTTTCAATTTGCCCCTAGGCAGGAAAAATAATCTTACACTACAGAGATCTCCCCAGAAGTATAATAACAAGGTTTCTCATATGGGGCTTCTTCCTGGTAAGTTTTTTTCATTCAATCTGGTGAGTCACGTATCAAAGTGAATGAGGTTTTTTTTTTTGTTGTTTTTTATTTTCTTTACTAAATTGTATTCCATTATTAATACTTGTAAGTTTTCCTCCAAACATTTATCAACTACTTTGCTGTAATAATGAATGAGTAATAAAGTTTCTTAACACAGGGAATCATATCAGCAGTTCTGACCAAGTGTTCCACGGACCAGGGCTTCATTCCTGTCAACAAGAACTTATGGTAAAGTCAGCTCTTTTCACGTCAAACACTTATTTGTCATTATTTGCCGTTTTCCCAGCCTTTATCCTCTCCGACCATGAAACAAAGGGGGGGGATATGGTCATTGTTGATGCACGTCCATAATAATGTTTTGTCTGGAGCAAACTAAAAATACCGGCTTCACCAAACTCCGGTGTAGATTCTTGAAAATGTCAATACCTACACAGAATTAGGCAAATGTTTTCAATGTTTATAGTGGATCCGTTTTTATTCATCTTGATAAGTTGCCATTTTTACCCTTTTTTTAAGATCTTGTTTCCATAAAAATGGAGTTTCTAAAGTGGGCCAGATGGGTGGGTCATTTTGTCTTGAAATCTTTTTAGTGTTTGTCTGCTCATATACTATATACACCAATCAGCTATAATGTTAAAACCACCTGCCAAATATATTAATTACTCTTTCCTGCTACCAAAACAAGGGGTAGCAGAAGAATGTGAGTCCATTCTCCATTCTCTTGAGATCTCTAAAACTTCACCGACGTTTACGGGTAACCTTCTACCATAATAATGAGCTGTGTCTTTAAATATCATGTCTACAAAATATTATTTTTTGAGATTACAATGGAAAGCTGATTCAATGGTGAGTCTGAAGGTTGGTCATCCTCTCCATAGCATATGTCCAAAACAATAGACATTACTCAAGGTTCAACAAGGGGATGGAGGATATGTAAAATGTTTGTTTATTTATTGGCTCTATATTACAGCTGTTTTTAGCTGTGTGAAGTTTTAGTTGAGACAATGTCCAGAAATATGAAAGCTCCCGAACCCCCAGGGATAGTGACGATGAATATTTCCAGTAGGACGTCTTTGTCAATGCTGCATGTGCGTTTCATTTCACCTCCAGGTCTCTGTCCTACGTGACAACTCTGGCCTGCTTTGCGTTTGTGCTGCTGGTGCTGATCTACTACACAGTGGACGTGAAGAGGTGGTGGTCTGGAGCACCTTTCTACTACCCTGGTGAGCATGGCAGCATATTTTGTATATTATGGTGGCACAATTAGTGAGAAAATGTAACATTGTAGCCTCTCCTTGTCCATAACTCGTGTGCGGGGTTGTAGGTATGAATTCCATCCTCGTGTACGTGGGTCATGAAGTGTTTGAGGAGTACTTCCCCTTCCGTTGGCAAATGAACAACAGCCAATCCCACACTGAGCACCTCATCCAGAACCTTGTGGCTACCTCCTGTTGGGTCTTCATCTCCTATGTTCTCTACAGAAAGAAGATTTTCTGGAAGATATAGCTGGAAGCAGGGTCAGACAACATTACCAAAGGACACAATTGTTGTTTACATCGGAAATGCTGGAGTTTGAATATGAAAACTGTTTGAGTTGTTCATGGTTTATCTGATCAAAATTACGGTTTTCCTCTGCGCATTAAGTTTTCTCTTGCAAATTTCGATTTCCACTTTATAAAACTGTTGCAAGTTTTAACAACTTTTTCCAAAGATCTTGAGATATGTGACACAGGCCAGTCTCTTCTGGAAGAAATCGTGCCAAGAATAGTTGATCTGTGACTTGACTATGTGTCAGATGCTGGTTTCCATCCCTCGTCCATGTACAATGGACTCTAGCAGCAGGTCTTTTCAGTGGTGGTTTAACGAGCCCTTGTTGATTAGTAAGAATTTGAGTTAAATTTTTGTGATGCACCATGAATTTATAAAGAACTAATCTACTGTATGTGTTACAATGTGCAGTAGTTGTAAGATTTTCCTTATTTTTGCAGATGTCTCATCTCCTCAAACAGTGTTGCTGTGTTTACTTCCTCACTTTACATCTGGTTATCTCTACAATGTCAGTCAATAAAAACGGTAGTTTTAATCAACATTTTTTTGTTTTGTTGCCAGATCATGTGTCTATACATGTAATATTTGAATGCTGTGAGAGATTCTGAAATGAGTGTTCATTTTGTACTGTCTAAATCGATGGCACAATAATGGTCTTATTTTTTTATATTCACCTTTGAAAATTGTGATCATGTAATAAATATATATCAATATTTCAACTGCTGTTTGGAATTTGGTGGTCATTTTGAATTTTATTGTTCGAATTATACACGTTGGATCTTGTGTGTGTGTGTGTACATTTATGTATGTATTTATGTACATGTTGCACTCTTCACACGTGGTTGATTCTTATCGTCGGGATGTTTCCAGCCCTAGAAGGAAGAGAGTGATGTGGTATGGTCGGTTTCTCAATAAGGTGTGGGAATACGATACAGGATTCATGCCTCGTGAGAAACAAGTAAGTTGTGTGTTTAACCCAAGTCTCGCGATATCACGAGCCAGCTTCTATTCATGTCTATTGTGAGAGTTTTTCCGTTCCCGCGCGACTTTGTAAGTTTCCCACGCCTGTTATTTTGGAGTCTGCCCTCCGCCTGTCTACGAACCGCCATTCCTCCCTCCTCGTTTACCCCCCCCCCCCCGGTCCCGTTAACCCCCACCTCCCCTCTCCTCTTTCTCTCCGAGAGTCCCCCTTCACTCTTTCTTGCGCCGTGCCTTCGCTGAGGGGGCTGGAGGGGGAGGACGAGGAGGGATCTCGCGATTGTTAAAGTTAGTTATTTGGAAGATGGCGCCCGTTGTTACGGGGTGAGTGCTGAAACACACAGTATAATGTTATTAAAGAGAAAGTTTGGGTTGCTTTGTGATGAACCGTTGGGAGTGTGCAGCGCGGCCGGGTGACATGTTTAAGTGTGAACACTGTAGGTTCGCCCTCCACCAGCTCTCCCCACACACTGCTCACTAACTTGTGGCTTTATGTGGGGTCAGTTGTGCAATACCGGAATGTTGTTCGTTAAGTCGGTAAATGACTGCAGTTTGTTGATTAGTCGTTGACTGCGTACGTAAAACATTCCCAGACTTTAGCGCACACGCACGTTTTGTGTTTTGGGCTCCACTAACTTTCTCTCTCCGTCCTCTTAGTTTTCTGAAATGTCTGTTTCAGCAAATGAAAAATCTGTTGGGACATTTTTTTTTTTACATTGGAACATTTCATTGGAACGTTATTAAAGTACACATGAAAACCAGAAAATGTTACAGATTACCATAATATGAAGAGGGAAAAAAAACAAAGATAAACCATCCCTACACAGGAGATGTATGTATAAAGTTTTATGCAAAAGTCTTGATCAGTTTTTTTGGGTTATGCTCTGGAAAAAAAAAGAAGAAAAAAAGTCGATGGCCATTCAGATGGAATCCATTTCTATCCCCCCTTACTGACACGTAGGTTATTACTTAATCTCATATATCAGTTGTTTGAAATACAATATTTCAAATTCTTTAATATCAAGCATCGTCTTGAACTTTAAAACATGTGTTTTAAAGTTTTAGTGTGTCAAAATTTAGGGGGTAAAATTTAGGGGGTATCACTTTGAATACAGAATTAATATTTTTTAATGTTTGTTCAGAAATAGTTTTTTTTTATAGCCTGACTGCAGGTCCTTATGGGGGCCGCCATGTTTGCTTAACTTAAGATAAAGGGGAAAAGAGACAGCTTGCAGTCGCAGCTGCTTCAGGACCAAGACAAAGAACAAATATGAAACCTGCACCAAAAAGGAGAATCTGAGTGGAACCTCACGCCGAACTTGGTCCGGTAACAAAACAATGATCCCGAATAGGAGAGCAGGTCCACCTCTGAATGGTTCCAAAAGGAAACGTTTTTGAATGGACTAGTAAGATCAAAAATACTGACTTACCCTCCAGCTTTAGATGTTATTGTGTTAATAATTCCCAATTTCACTGTTACCCCACTAACTTAATGGATACTGTTACGATATAGTCCGTATAGAAAAGACTGAAAATGGTCCTGCGGTTAAAAGGTCTGATTTGATGCATTAGCTGCTATTACGATTACTTTTATTGGGAAATTTTGAAACGTATTGGAGATTTTGTATTAATCATATGTCATTTTTTCCACTTTTTCTACCATGCCCTCACACATCACTTCCTTTTTTCTTTTTTTTAACTTTTTTTGTATTTCCTAGTCATGTTCTGATGGTGTGAAATAAAATAAAAATAAAGAGAAGACTTAAGTATGAGATACACACAAAAACAGAAGGAATCCAGTACTTTTTCACAGCACTGTAGTTACTTTCTGCCACATCGCCTCACGACTCACATGATGTGTAAACATCTTGTAGCCTGATCTGTTTCTGTTTGTTTGTTTTGCAGGAAGTTTGATGAGCGACCTCAGCCTCAGCGTTTGACAAGGTAGAGAGAAACATAGACACCACTTCTCAATGCATGCCAATCAGAACATTTGGATCAGCCCAGAAAGCTAAATTGTAAAAAAAAGTAAATGTTGGAACAGTTTGTGCTGTGCTGCTGTCGTCGTGTTAATGTGTCCTTAACGTTCCAGGGAGGCTATGAGGAATTACCTGAAGGGCAAAGATGATCAAACTGTCCTCATACTTCATGCCAAAGTTGCACAAAAGTCATATGGCAATGAAAAAAGGTTTGTAGGACTATTAAACACTGCAGATGCCCAGAAATCTCCGCTTTTCAGAATAGAAGTATTGCAACCCTTGTAAGTTTTTTTTTTTTTTTTTTTTTTTACTTGTCTTGCCTCCATCAGGTTTTTCTGCCCTCCACCATGTGTGTACCTGATGGGCAGCGGCTGGGCGAAGAAGCTGGAGGATATGGGGAAGGAGGGATGCACAGAGCAGGAGGCTCAGCCTTGTGCCTTCATTGGGATTGGCAACAGTGAACAGGAGATGCAGCAACTCAATCTGGAGGGGAAGGTGTGTTTACAGTTATAATAACAGTGCTGGGTTCTGGGTGTCGCTGATGTTCACTATTCACATACTCTTCTCCTACGTCACAAACTCTTGTAGTAACAGTAACCAGATCAGGACTTCCCTGCTTAGTGTAACAGTTTGAACACATCACCTGTTTGTCCCTAAAAGCGCTCTTAACCATGTCTGCACTCTGGCTGTCGTTCACGTCCTCGTGTTTTCTCACTGCAACTCCACCGCTGTCACTCATATTTCTGCTTTCAGAAGCAAACAAGAGCAAAATGAAGGCCGGGATGAGCAAATACTCCAAACACACAATAAAGTCTCCTCACCTCTCTGCCTTTTCACTGTTCTTTAGCACTTCTGCACCGCCAAGACGCTCTATATCAGCGACTCGGATAAAAGGAAACACTTCATGCTGTCTGTGAAGATGTTGTACGGCAACAGCGCCAACATCGGACTCTTCCTCAGCAAGAGGATCAAAGTTATCTCCAAGCCTTCCAAGAAGAAACAGTCCTTGAAAAATGCAGATTGTGAGTTGCACATCAAAGCACACACACATACATGTACACACACACACACATGCACACACACCAGAGGCATGCTCCGTGAAACACGCTAAGAAGAGTGGGGGATTAACGTCCGTTTCCTGGCTTGAATTTATAACAAATCAGCCGCCAGTGAAGCGGGTTCTTAAAGGTCAGTTGAAGCTCATCCAACCGGACTATTTCTATCTGGGGTCAGGCAATCTTGATGAATGTGTGTGTCACAGGCTGATCAAACCGATCCACCGCAGCAGTCTGTGGTGGTAACGGGAGAGCTGATTATTAGGAACATATGAGGATTGAGTAGAACCAGAGATAGAGGGGTGGTGAAAAATCTGATCGTACAAGTCTAAAATTTAAAATGTTTGACTTAACATTTTAAATATAACTCCTATTCCGTGTTGATTTCTGCCCCGTTTAATTCTTCATTCATTCTTCTTTAACGCCACGTCTTTAAAAAGGAATAAAGTAAATACAACTTGATGAAAGTTTCATCAAAGAACAGTCCACATTCAGGTAAGAGTATCTGTAGATTATTAATCTGTCTATCAAAACACAAGATTCCATTCACTCATCATTGTATAATTTACTTAGGTTAATATTGTCTATTTTAAGTTTTTTGACGCCACTGACTGAACTCCTCAAATTAAATTATATCATATGATACAACAGCTCCCTCTAGTGAGTAATATATGAAATGTTAAAGTAAAATATTATATAATATATATATATATATATATAAAAAATATAGATCTCTCTGCGTCCATTCATATCCATCAATCATGAAATAAATGGGACCACCGGTTGATCAATTACTGGCCGAAATACTCTATGTGGGTATAAAATAGGTAGATGATCTATGACACACATTTTGAATAATGTTCAGAAAAGAGTTTTTTTCTTTAAAAAAAGGCTCCCTCTTGTGGGTGAAATATAAACTACTAGAGTAAATTATCACATTTACAGGGTAGATTTCCTCGAGTCCATTCATATGCAATACATTTGGACAAAATCTGACCCACGGTTGTGAAATTATGGAGATAAAGCTCCTCCTAGTGTCAGAAATATACAACAGACATTTCCCCAAATCATTCCAGTTCTTCCTTTTTCTAAGGTTTACGCGGGTATAAAATTTGAAAACGATCCATAAAACAGTTTTTGTGTGAACACGATGGATCCGAGGCGATGATGATTCCATAATCCATTTAGCACTTTGAGATTTGATCCAAATGTAAAGTGCATTATAAATTAAATGTATTATTATTATTATTATTATTATTATTATTATTATAATATCCCCGACTTTACAGGGATATAATTCATTGGGACGAGTCAGATGTAAACTCATCGAGTCACTTTTCCAGGCACTCAGGTTAAACCAGGACTGAGGCTCTGCTTGAAAGGTATCCTGTCCAAACCAGACCAGTTTCTCAGCACAAGATTGTAACGGAGCTTTAACTATATATGTTGGACTTGTTTTATAATAATAATAATAATAATGACAATTAATCAATGAACATAAGTCAGAATAACCAGAACAACTCTAGCTATTTTCCTAAGTAAGGGTTTGTCTTCCTCACTCTGCCTTTCTCTCTCTCTCCAGTGTGCATAGCATCAGGGACTAAGGTGGCGCTGTTCAACCGTCTGCGGTCCCAGACAGTCAGTACCAGATACCTTCATGTGGAGGGAGGGAACTTTCTCGCCAGCTCCCAGCAGTGGGGAGCCTTCTACATCCACCTCTGTAAGTCACACAAGGTCTTAATCTGTTCAGTTTCTAATCCCCCCTGTTTGATCTGACCCTACACCATAAACGCACAAACACACACATCAAAAATGGCTTCTTACACATTTTGTTGTGCTCCTTGTCGTTGTGTTTAGTGGACGACGAAGAGTCCGAAGGAGAAGAGTTTGCAGTGAGAGACGGATACATTCACTACGGCCAGACAGTCAAACTGGTCTGTTCTGTTACGGGCATGGCCCTGCCACGACTGGTATGTTTGTGTCCATGTCAGCTCTTATGAAAACTTGTATTCATATTTGATACGCTCCTGCAGCAACTACTTAAAATGCACCTTTATGGATTTTGTAGAAGGATTCTTTTTTTTTTTTCCAAGGTGAGAAAATTCCACTTCTCTTAAACTTCAATGATATTAATACAAACAGTAAAGGAACTAAAACGTACCGGTAATGAACTCCTAATCTCACACTGTGGGTCTGAGAGCCGGTCCATAAACCACCTTGTTCAGATGCACCAAATATGGTGCATCTGAACAAGGTGATGTATCTTCTATCCATCGTGTTTTCTCTATAAATACATATTTCACGCACTAGGGAGAGCATTTTCATGAAGAACAATGTGTTTCAGACGTTACTTCACATTTAATCTGAGTAATAGGCCTAGTTGTTCGCGTCACAGGCAGTGTGTGACGGAGGCGGTGTGTTGGGAACTTTGGTTGTGTTGTGAATAATGAACTTTTTCATTGACAAGAATAAAACCATTGATTTTAGATCAGGGTTTTGTCGGTGTCGCTCTCTGTCGTACATACGTAACTATCTGCCAGGACAGAAATGTGAATTGGTAACTAATTTGTGCTGTGCATCGGCGCCACTTTCTGCCGGCTGGAAGATAGATCCCTATATGTCCGTTATTGTGCTGTCTGTGTGAGAGTGCGAGCAAAGAAATATCACTAACGTGTCATTCTCACATTCACTGTACGCACACTCTTTGTTTCCGTGTATTTGTTATTGGCACATGTGCCTCTTTTGCTCAGGTCATTCGCAAAGTGGACAAGCAGGCGGCGTTGTTGGATGCAGACGACCCGGTGTCCCAGCTTCATAAGTGTTGCTTCTACCTGAAGGACACAGACAGGATGTATCTCTGTCTGTCACAGGAGAGGATCATCCAATTCCAGGTGGGGAATCACACCCAGCCAGTTTTAATCCTGCCGTTTGTGTCCGGTTCTCGCAAAAGGTCTGTTCAATCTTTTCATGGTGATAAAAGCAGGTAAATGGTTTGAAGTATTTTCTTCATTTGAGTTTGCCTTCTGGGATGTCAACCAGGGAGGGGGCTGCTTTTGTTCCAAATGAATTTCTCACCGTCCTCTGCTAACTTTTCAATTTCTTAAGTTGCTTTAGGTTTTTAGTGTGGGTATCAGTTTTCTTTTTTTAAATGAACTTTACTGATCGCCAACGTTTTTTTTCAGCACAAGCTTTTGCTTTATCCGCGTGTTTTCAAACACTTTTTCTGTCTTCCTTTTTCTTAATTATTCAAATGGGAGCGATTCATGCTGAACCAAGGGCTCAAACAGTCAAACAGTCACATGACATTGTCTATGAAGATCCAGCTTTGTTTCCAGGGAGCCTCGATATGGGCTCCCTAGGTTTCACAAAAACTGAAAAGAATATTTATGTAGAAAATATGCTAATATTGTCACTGGTGAAACTGAAGGTCTAAGATGCTGCTTTGGATTTTCTGTGATGTGTTTTTTTTTTGCGTGAGTCGGGATAAGGCCGTCTGGCTGCAGGGAGCAGAAGTCAGCTGGGAGGTCTATTTTAATGAGTAATGCAGGGCACAAGAAGAGGGTTTGATCTTTGTCCCACGAGGTCCTACCCGACCCCAAAGTCGCTTCTTTGCTGTCTGTTTTTGTCTTGTTAGATTTTAAAGTGTAAAATGTCTGTCTATTTATTTTGCCAGTCTCCACCATGCTCCAAAGAGACGAGCAAGGATATGATCAACGATGGAGCATCCTGGACCATCATTAGCACGGACAAGGCAGAATACACCTTTTATGAGGGTATGGGTCCTGTCCCCTCCCCGGTCACACCTGTCCCCGTGGTGGAAAGTCTGCAGGTATGCACAAAGCCCGGATGTAAAAATGACAGGAGGATATCTCTCTATAATTAAAATGTACATTATTCTGTCATCTTTCCTTGAATGATGATTTGATGTTTGCTCTCATCGTCATCTGCGTGACATACACCATTCAGCCATAATATTAAAACCGCCTACCTAATTTTGCATCGACCCCCGTTTTTTCTGCCAGAACATCTCTGTGGTCCACTGTGTGTTCTGACACCTTTTTGTCAGAACCAGCAATTTGTTTCCAGAGATTTATGCCACGGTTACTCTTCTATGGGATCAGACAACACAGATTAACTTTCAGTCTACAGATACTTCAGCGAGCCTATGGTAAACATGGCACTGCTGCCGGTTTTCCGGACCTACAGTCCTGGAGATGCTCTGACCCAGTCATCGGGCTACCACCATTTGATCAATATCAAACTCACTCATTTCATTACGCTTGCCAGTTTTCCTTCCACCATCAACTTCCATGCATCCTAATATTAAGATCATCAATCTCCTTGTTATGCGGATTTCACCTGTCGGTGGTCATAATGTTATGGCGTATCGTGTATAAACAAAAGAACACTTCAATCTCCTAAAGGGAGGGAAGATTACTGTATTATGTCTGATGAGTTTATGGAGCATGTTGTTCTTGGTGATTTTGACCCTCGTGTCATCCAGCACCAGTGTTTTACTCAACGGAAAACCTTCTCTGTGTCCAGTTAAACGGTGGAGGAGACGTGGCCATGTTGGAGCTGACGGGGCAGAACTTCACCCCTAACCTCAGAGTGTGGTTCGGAGACGTGGAGGCCGACACCATGTACAGGTGAGGCGTTTACGTCTGTGCGTGCGCATTAGTGTGTAGCGGCTCAAACACTCAAGCCTTTCTTTATTTTATTCTTCTGACGCCGTAGATGCGGAGAGAGTGTCCTCTGCGTGGTTCCAGACATTTCCGCCTTCAGGGAGGGCTGGCGCTGGGTGAGACAGCCGGTCCAGGTTCCTGTCACGCTGGTCCGTAATGACGGAATCATATACGCCACCGCTCTCACCTTCACGTACACGCCTGAACCGGGGCCCCGGCCCCACTGCAGTGCCACTGGGGCCATTCTGCGGTCACACAGCACCTGCTCGTCTTCACCAGTATCTTCATCCTCACCGTCGTTCTCACTGGAGGGACTCGCGGACGGCCACCGCCCTTATAACAGTACGGACTCTGGCATTTCTATGCCCTCTTAGTGTCTCTGGGTCTGAGCGTGCGTGCCTGATGCTATTTGTTTACTCTGAGTGAGTCGGAGGGAAAAGCAGAACTTCTGGTGGATCAGCACACAAAGACCGTGAACGCCTCCATCAGAGAACAACATCAGGAATGCTGAAGAGATGACGAATGACACTTGGTATGACTAAAGCATCCCTTTAGCGCCCTCTTGTGTCTTTTGGCGGACACGTCAGAAGCCTCACTCGTAAGACACTGAGATCCAAGAGTCTCAACTGACGGATAAAAAGAACTGTTTCGTTTTGGGCGTTTTTTTTATCACCGTGCCCTTTCTCTCTTTCTACCAAACTCATGTTTCTAACTAAAAGTTGTCAAGGTTTCTGTTTTTTTTTTTTTTTTTTTTTGAGGGGAAAGATTGTTGTCACAGTTTTTAAGAGAAAAAGGAACACTTATTATATTATTTTTATTCATATTATATTTTATAAGCTTTTTTTCCAAGGTACATTTTGACGTTTGATGTCACATTTATGTGTAGAAAGTCCAATTTTTATTACCAAATAGAATTTGTCATGTGGTCCACTGCTGTTTGACCTCATGGGGCCGATCAAGGTTTATATATCATATATCATCTACTCTAATTTCCTACTTCATGACGTTTTCAAATGGTGTGTTTTGGATCTTCCCCGTTACTCTGCAGTTTTTACTTCCCTACATGCAGGATTTCTATGACAAGAAGACGATAGGTTCCCTGCACCGAATACTTTCATGTCAAACATGACGAGTGTCGTATACGTGGCCCATAATATCGATAATCGCCGCCGTTTCTTGTGCCAGACTGCAAATTAAGACATAATCTCTCTTTTACCGTAGCTGTGTAGACACAAGGCCTGCCTATATCACAGAAGCCTTTGAAGAAGCTAAAATAACTATACTCATGTTATTTAGATTAAAGTCATTGAACTAGTTTAACCGCCCGGCAACTAATGTTATGAGTCTGCGCTGGGTTTGTTTTTTAATTGGGAGACTATTTTCCAAATTCCCAGACTGTGACGGTCCATCCTCTTCGTTTGGCAGGTTGAACCTTGGTCTGCCTCACTGAAGTGATCAAAACGGACATTATGCCATTCAAAAGATCTACAAGGAGCCCTATATTTACCATATATTTCAACAAGTATCCGGATTGCTTCACGCTTTTTGTGCCCAAGTCTTGTGTCAAGAGTCCTGATGTTCCTGTTTTCTGATGGCCCATACCCAGTGGGGTTAGCGACACCTCTTTTTAGTACTGTGGCAGCTCATGTGAACAAAGGTTTTGTCCATTTTCTAAACAATGTAACCACTGACAGGTGAAGTGAGTAATATTGATTACTTGTGTCTGTGTAGATTCTCATTCATCCGGGTCATGGTAATCTATGTGGGTTGAATCCAAAGCAGCTGGACTTCTGTTTTGGCTTGAAGACCTTCACCTCTCGTGTAAGAGGCTTCTTCAGTTCTAAGACGTCTCATCCAAGGGGCTTCTTCAGTTCTAGGACGTCTCATTCAGGCGGCTTCTTCAGTTCTAGGACATGTCATCCAAGAGGCTCCTTCAGTTCTAGGACCACTCATCCAGGCGGCTTCTTCAGTTCTAGAACCTCTCATCCAGGCGGCTTCTTCAGTTCTAGAACCTCTCATCCAAGAGGCTTCTTCAGTTCTAGAACCTCTCATCCAAGAGGCTTCTTCAGTTCTAGAACCTCTCATCAAGGAGGCTTCTTCGGTTCTAGAACCTCTCATCCAGGCGGCTTCTTCAGTTCTAGAACGTCTCATCCAAGAGGCTTCTTCAGTTCTAGGATGTCTCATCCAAGAGGCTTCTTCAGTTCTAGAACCTCTCATCCAAGAGGCTTCTTCAGTTCTAGGATGTCTCATCCAAGAGGCTTCTTCAGCTCTAGAACCATTCATCCAGGCGGCTTCTTCAGTTCTAGGACCACTCATCCAGGCGGCTTCTTCAGTTCTAGAACGTCTCATCCAAGAGGCTTTTTCAGTTCTAGAACCTCTCATCAAGGAGGCTTCTTCAGTTCTAGGACCACTCATCAAGGAGGCTTCTTCGGTTCTAGGACGTATCATCCAAGAGGCTTTTTCAGTTCTAGAACCTCTCATCCAAGAGGCTTCTTCAGTTCTAGGACGTATCATCCAAGAGGCTTCTTCAGTTCTAGGACGTCTCATCTAGGAGGCTTCTTCAGTTCTAGAACTCAGGAACTTTTTCAAGCCAAAACAGAATTCCAGTTGCTTTGGATTCGGCCCAAATGGATTGACTGTCTTTCTACAGTCGCACATGTAAGTGGGTGGGACATATTATTCAGCAATTGAACATTTTGTTGTGTTGGAAGGAGGGAAAGTGGGAAAGTGTCAGAAGACATTGTATCACAGCTTGCTGCGTTACCATAGACCTGTCAGAAAGCCCATGTTGACCCCTGTCCACCTCTGAGGGTGCTTACAGAGGAGAAATGGACCACTAAATGTTTGGAATACCGGTCTGATGAATCTCATTTAACTTTGCATGATGTGCATGGCTGCGTGCATTTGTGTTACTTACCTGGGGAAGACAAGACAACAGGATGCACTATGGGAGGAAAGTAAGCTGGGGGGAGACTGTGATGCTGCCGGGTAACGTTCTTCAAGAAAACTTCATTGTGGATGTTACTTCGACTTGAACCACCCTACCTAAAACCGTGTTGCAGACCTGCACAGTCTCTTACACAGTAAGAGTGTTCCCTAGTGGCGACGGTCTCTCTCAGCAGCATCATGTGCCGTCCCATAATGCAAAAATGGATCCCAGGGGGTTTTAGGAACCCAACAATGATTAAAAGGTGTTGACTCATCCTCCATATTTCAAAGATCTGAGTGAGATGAACCGAACAAACAAACAACTTACAAAGATCCGCTGTTAAGGTTTAGATGCATGAATCCACAGCACACCTCCAGAGGACTTGTGAGGTCCATGCCTGGACGGGTCAGAGCTGTTTAAGCGACATGTCTTGTAATAATCCAACAGCGCCGTAGGTGTAGTCTGACACAGGTGGGATGCTTTCATGGTAAATGTTGAGTCCTCCCTCGGATCCGGCAGAGATTCCGTTGGACATGCTCCACAGGGTAGAGGTCAAACCTGCCCCTCTATTTTTAAACCTCGAGCCGAATTGCTGGAATGAAATCCGACACTTTGTTACTGTTAAAAGCGTGTGCGTTCTGAGCATGTGTGGAACTGTGGTCTGTTTGCGTCCCTCACACTCTCTTCGGTTTGGTTGATTCGAGACTTACTGGTGCGCGTCTGTTTCTGGTAACGTGTGTTGCGGAAAACCACAGCCCGCATGTAGACATGGGAGTTACACAGCATGACCATTTAGTGTCATGTGACCTGCTATTCCTGGTATGATAGTGTCGCTCTTACACTGAAAAGAATCACTCTTTGAATGAGCTTTTTAAAAAAACAATGATGAAAAGGTCTTTCCACATTAGTAAATTAACAATAATTGTAATATTCTAATAATTATTACGTTATTATCTCTAGTATTAAGCGATTACGTCAGTCTAAGTCCGTGTACTTGGGTCGGGACAAGTTCATTTATTATGATTGATTCAAATCGGTTACTTTAAGTAATCCCAACTTAAATAATTGGATTTGATTTGAAACGGCTCAAACTTTATTTAATGGGGTTGGTGTTAGTGATGTTTATCTAACCAGATTAAATCTAGTTTGCTAACGCTAACCCTCTGATCATATAGGTTGTAATCTTCTGAGCTAAGTTGTGGAAGTCGTACGTGATGTAATCGCGTTTCTTTTACGGACATGATCTGATTCGTACAAAATACATGTTAACGTTCAAGTCAACAGAATATCCAGCCAATTTCCCTCTTTTTGAGTGTAAGTGCTCCAAATGGTGAGGTGCTGTGAAAGCAGTAGACATCATGTAGTGGGAGATCAGAAGATAACAGAACCTTCTAGTGGGATTGTCCTGTTTTAGTTTGAGTTTATCTCTGAAGGCTTCCCAGGGAAAATAAAGCTGCATATGGAGGTCACGGATCAGAGCAGCCTCCAGCTGGAGCATTTGATCTCGGTGTGTTGGGTTGGGCAGTGGGTTAGGAAACATTAGAAGGTGTTAGGGGCCCTGTTGCCACAGAGAGAGAGAGAGAGAGGGAGAGAGAGGGAGAGATCAGTTCCGAGCAGGAACGTCTCACCTCACCGGCTCTGTTGGGAAAACTGACGGAAGCGAGAAAGAAGCGCTGAGGAAGTGCGAGAAGAACCAAGAAGGCGACATAAAATCAATCCGGATCAGGAGAGGAGACACGGCAGGATTTATAAATCCGTGCTTTTACGCAACATCTGACCTAAAAAAAAAAAGAAGGCTGCTCCACGCGACCTCATAATCCCGACGTCTATCACGCGCGTGCTTCCAACACTGGATTTTTGTTCATGATGAATGAGAATCGGGATTTTGAATTCTAACTTTTCGTCCGCCTGGTTTGGATTTGAGACTGTAGTTCTGCTGGAATGCAACCGTCTACTATTCGGAGGACGTTGACGCGCGTGTTGGACGACTCCACGTAGAAACACTGGAAACTTCGTGACGCGCGTTGGAAGTTGGAGCGGTTTCATTCAGCTCGCCTCATTTCTCAGGAGAATCATCAGTATCGCGTCTCCCTCCTGGCTGCACCATTAATAGCAACACAAGATCGCTTAACGCCTTTGGCGGACTGACGCCGGTGCCTCCTAAACCCAAACGGGTTCTGGACCCAGACGGTATTTGTCCCTCTGTTTGGAAGGGTTCACAAACTCTTGACGACTAAATAGTAATCTGGTACCCGACATGTTGAGTCTGTCCTCTCTGTTGCTCTTTGTTTTCCCCGCTGCTCTCTCTGTGGCCGCCGGAGACCTGCAGGGATTTACCTTCGAGGCCGCGAGCGCAGGTGTGGAGCCAACAGGTAGGCTATGAGTCGTCTGATGCGTTCAGGTACAGTGATGAAAAAAAGAAAGAAAATAAAATCGGTCGACATCAATCCTCACGTGTGTTTTACAGTGGCGGGTGAAAAATACAGAAACTTGTGTATAGGTTCAAATAACCCACTGTGAAAATACCCACAGTGGGGTACTGATACTACAAGTGAAAACCCTGTGTTCAAAGCCTCGAGCAAGTAAATGTATGAAAGTATTATAAGCAAAATGTACTTTAAGTACCAGATATAAAAGTAGTCCTACTCCCTGTAAGGTAGCATGGTCCATCTCAGAGTTTTTTTATACTATAGCATTTTTTTTATATTACTACTACTGCTAGTAGTATCAATAGTAGTATAGTAGTAGTAGTAGTAGTGGTGGTTGCGGCTAGTGAGTCTGCTGACACTGATGATTGATGAGGTTGGTGGATCTGCGATGGGGAGCTGGATGGTACAGGAACCAGCAACATGAAAGAACTAGATGGATGGAGAGAGTCACATTTAAAAGACAGCAGGCTAAGCATGCGGGTGGGACACAGTGATTGGACGGAGGTGTCGTGTCTGACATGTCTACCTGAATGACATCAATTGATGCCCGAGACCTTGAGGCAGATAAATGAGAGTGACGATGTGTGAAAGGTGAGGATAATAGAGTGAATGAGCTCTAACTGTCTGCCGAGTGTACAAGGAGATAGTCTTCTTGATTCTACTTTCTATCGATAACCATATGTTTAAGTTTGAGGAAATCTAAATACTTTGCCCCATTGAGTAATTAAATAGTGTTTTATCGTCATAGAAGCATCATACAGTACACACACGTGTCTTCATTTATAATTTTAGTAAGGTAAAAAGATCGTCCTAGTGAGTAAAATATGAATTATTAGAGTAAAACACACAAGATGGATCTCCCCGACTTGATTCATGTGCACCAAATGTGGACGAAATTGCACCAACGGTTGAGAAATTATAACCCTGACAATTTGGGAGATAAAGCTCCCCCCCTAGTGTGGGAAGTATACAACCGACCTTTCCGAAAATCACTCCAGTTGTTCTTGTGGGCCTAAAATGTATTTTATCTGTACCCCCGACTTTTCAGGGATATAGATATTCTCTGAATAGTAGCCAGTAACTGTTAGGTGGATTTGAAAGTAAAATATTTCCCTCTGAGATGTAAAGAACTATAAGTATTGAATTAATAAAGTAGTGTACAATTACCACAAATAGTAAATGTACTTAGACAAAGTACGTTCTTGCTTTTCCGTCACGCTGATAATGATTTGAGAGTATTTGTTTTTTTGCTTCCCCTAAAATCGGGGCCGGGAACATTTTCTTTCTTGTTAGATTTGATCAAAAACTGTACCAAGATACGACACCTCGGGGAGATTTTGTTTCCAGAGAGGGATTTGCAGATTTGTGCTTCAGTCCTGTACCCAGGATAACAGCAATGTGAGCTCACCTGTGGGAAAGACCAAACTCAGGTCATGGTGAAGGTCTCCCAGGGACACCAGTCACACACACAGCAAAAAAAAGAGGAAAGAATTAATGTTTCCATATGTTCAGTTTGAGTCAAACTTTCTGCATCCAAAACCTGCACAAAGTATGTCTGACGCTCATTCTGCAGAACCCAAGCCCGAGTGGCAGGATCATCTTGCACGGGGCCTGAGCTGGCTTTTATTGGCGACGGACTGTCTGAAGAAGGCTTTGACCCAAATGAAAAATACCATTATCTTTGTAATGGATACCAACAGTCGGTACCACCAAACAATAAGATGCCCCTTATTAAGGATTTGTAAATGACTTGTATGTAGTTCACTAACTAAGCTGTAAACACTTAATTATACAATAACTCATGAGATGAGTGCATCAAAGGGTAGCAGAGACCTGATGCTTGCCAAATAGTGAGCACACTTATCTCTGCTGCTAACCTGATAATGCCAAATAGTGAGCCGCATTGATGAATTGAGAGCTATGTTATAAGCTGTTTATAAACATTTACTAATTACTTGAAAAGTGTTTACAACCTAATTAATGAACTAATTGTAAACCATTCATAAATACTATATAACAGTAGTCTTATTGTCAAACAGTCATGTGATAAAAATCTTAGATAAAAAATTCTCGCATCCACGTGGATTTTTTCTATCAGCTGCTAGAGTAATTGGAGCTTTTTTTTTTAAATTGTTTTTTTACAGCAGCCGTTTGGACCAGCAGCTCATCATCTTGGAGTTACAAACCTCAAGAATCACAAAGACAAATATGGGATGTGACTCAGTCCGACAGAAAGCTGAGTCATCTGTCAATCCTTTCCAATGTCATACTTAAGCCTGGGACATACTATTTAAAACCTAATTACAACACAAGTTTTGTACATGAGGTCTGATTTTCCGGAGCACATTTGACACACATTGTTTTGTTTCTGTGTTGAGGTGGTGACAAACCAATCAGGGCTGCCGCGGCTGTTTCATTCTCACATACACAGTGTTTTAACTTTCTTTTATGATGGTAATCTGGATTATTCCTGATGAGATGCTGCTGTGGGAAGTACTTCAAAATCAAATGTTGGAAACTTGTTTTTTGTCTCCCCACAGAAGAACCACTGTTGTGATTCAAAAACATTCCAGAAAAAGAGTTAATCTCAGTTCGGATAGAGATATGTGAGGAAACAGAATGCATCATGGAGCTTTTTTAGCAGAAGAAAAGTTGCCTTTACAATATTCTAATGTTATGGCTGGTCGGCCTTTAATATTGCAAAACTCTTTGACGTTGTGTTTATGTCAACAAATTAAATCACACAGCTAGTTAGTCAGAATCAGAATAAAGTCAAAGTAAAGGAGAGGAAGATTTTTTTTTAAAAATGTATTTTGCATTTCTGAGCCTGTGTCGGCGCGCAGTTGTTCCGGGCGTCCTCCCAAGTGTGCGATGGATGTGCCGAAGGAGATATTACTACTGCTATTACTTTGATGTCATTGTTTTCTTCTGTAGGCCTCCATCCACACAACATAGCAACTAAAACCATCAATACAAGCATTAACGGCCGTGCAGCAGGGCTTCCGTTGTCATACGAATCCATGTTTGGACTTAATTAAGAGCAGAATGAAAAAAATATCTTTCTCCTTTAGTTGTAGTTTGATTTAGTTCGAATTTATTCTCATAAACCCCCCACCCCCCCCTTCTTTTTATTATGCCTGGCCCTAATACTCCTTTGTACTATTCTTTATTTAAAATGGAATAGATGATCGCTGGCCAAGACTTTGTATTTTTTAGAGGAATCCTAATCAGTGACTTCAGCTGAAATGTTGGTGTTAGGATAACCGCAGATGAACAGCTGCAGGGCATTTATGTGTGTGTGTGTGTGTGTATAAGTATAAATATATACATATATATATATAGATCAAGAGAGAGAAAGAGAGAGATAATAGAATAACTCGATAGATAGATAGAGAGAGATACCCTTGATATAAATATATTTATATATATATATATAGAGAGAGAGAGAGACAGAGAGAGAGACAGAGAGAGGGAGTGAGAGAGAAAGAATAGAATAACTTCATAGTTATTATTGGAGAACAATGAAAGTCATCTTAGCAGCTCTTGATTTTGGCAGTATAAAAATACAAAATATAATACTGTAAGGGAATATTAATACTGCAAATACTTTGTGTGTGTGTCTGTGCGTGTGCGTGCTTTTGAAGGAACGGTACATACACAAGACAGGAAGCTTTGCCTGATCTAATTGTCTGGGCTGGGTTCATGATTAAATGAGAGGCGTTCCGTGGATAAATCCAGTGGAATAACAACTGATATTAATAGCTGATATAATGCTATGGCATTCCTGACCCCCCGCAGACCCCTGCCTGGTGGTGTCTCCACCATGTATGAGCGAGGCCGATCGCTACAGCCTAGAGGCCCTGCGGAGCATCCATCAGATGATGGACGACGACCAGGATGGAGGGATTGAGGTGGAGGAGAGTGTGGAGGTACAAAAACTCACTCCTGATGACATGCTAACCCGTCTTTTCCTTGCTGTGTGTTTTCCTAGTGTGTGTGTGTGTGAGTGAGTGTGTTATTGCAAGCAAGAGGCAGACTGGGTAAAGGAATACATCAACAGGTGTCCTGGCCGGTGGCAGGGTCAGATGCTGCTTCAAGCATAGCAAGAGTATAACTTTGCTTTTGGCTCGGCGACAAAACGGGTTTGCACTAATAGAATACTCTATTACTCTGGTGACCTTCATCGTGATACTTAAGATTACATCTCTCCCTGAAGGTTGCTGATTGCAGCTTCCCCTTATACTTCGGCGAATTTCTTATAGCGTCACGAAAAAGCTGAGTAAGATGCAACGCTCGTCTGAACGCTGTTAGACATTCTGCAAGGTCATCATTTCTTTTTAATCAAGTGAAGGAGAGGAAAACTTCTTTATTACATATATTTTATAGTCCCATTTCTGCAACATGGTAATTCAAAGTTTTTCACACAAACAACCCAGAACATTAAGACAAAGTGCAGAACATTAAGACATAGATAAAAAACAAAAACAATTAACAAATTAAAAACAAAATTAATGATATTTGAAAAATAAAAAATAAGAATAATGGACAGAATATAAGAAAATCAACTTTCTGAGCTTTGAACTCAAATAGAATTTAGTGTTTTTCTCAACAGTACTGTTAAGAATCATTTTAAAATGTAAAAATTAAATATAAGGCAGCAGTAAATAGGAAAGTTTTGAGCTTTCATTTTAAAGAGCTGAGAGTCGGAGCTGTAGTAAAAACCTGCAGTTTTTTGGGAGCTTAATTCAAATATTAGGTGCATAAAAACTGAACGCTGCTTCTCCATTTTTGGTTCTGACTCTGGGGACACTGAGCGGACCTGATCCGGACGACCTGAGAGGTCTGGATGGTTCAGAACACGATAGAAGATCAGAGATGTATGTTGGTTCTAAACCGTTTAGCAGGAGGATTTGGGTTTTTTTTATAAACGAATAACCAGGAAAATTTAGATTAAATGGGGAGAATTCTCAAATATTACAGGCTTGCGTTTGTTGCTTTTTTGCAGACCTACGTTTTATTACATCACTCAAGCATAGCTTTCAACCAAATGTTCGTGGTTGAGCACATATTCTGACCACAGAGGATGAGTGTGTATCCTGCTACACGTGACATTGGTAATACATGAAGAATTATAAAACCTGTTTGACTCCAAGAATGCAGTTCAAGGATATATAACTCAGCAGCTCAGGTTGCGGTTGCCCTAAATTTCCTCCAGCCATCATATGAAGCCCTAGTTTACTGCCAAGGACACATTCCAAGACAGCCATACTCACACACACACACACACACATTCAGACACACACTCGCTACCACTGAAGTCTGCCATACACACTCAAGCTTGTGCACGCATTCTAAATATAACTCTCCCAGACAGAGATGTCGAGACTTGTAACATCTAATCTTCATTTGTTTTGTTTTTTTCTCTTTCGTTCAGTTCATCATCGAAGACATGAAGCAGCAGCAGACCAACAAACACAGCAACCTGCACAGGGAGGACCAGCACATCACCGTGGAGGAGCTGTGGAGGGGCTGGAAATCATCTGAAGGTGCGTCTGTTAGTTTGTGTCAACCACACATTCGCCTCCCCCCCCAGTGCATCTCTTTATTTCCTTTCCCCTCATTCTCTCTCAGTACACAACTGGACTCAGGACGCCGTGCTCCGCTGGCTGAGGGAGTTTGTGGAGTTGCCGCAGTATGAGAGAAACTTCAAAGACTTTAAGGTCAATGGAAACACCCTCCCCAGGTGAGAACGTCCGGTGACTCGCAGAGATCCGCCCTCTTGCATGCCGCCGTGCGAGTCTCTTGTAGGAACAAGTCGGTTGTACTTAAGAGTCATGTCAACACACTGACATCTGCGTGCAGGATCGCCGCTAATGAGCCTTCATTCCTGAGTGCCCATCTGAGGATTCTGGACCAGAGAGACAAACAGAAGCTCAACATCAAAGCCCTGGATGCGGTTCTGTTTGGACCGCCTACACGTAAGAACATGCATACATACATTATACACACACCGTATACACGGATATACACAGATATATATACACACATATTATACATTCACACATTGGAAGTTAATGTAAAGGTTGTATTTATCATGTACAATACTATACTACACTATAATTCTATATTTGTTAACCATCTTATATTCTTATAAATTGAACTAAACGTTTTTTATTTCTTTGTTAAAGCTGTTCCACATGTTGACACCTTTAACTGATATTCATCTATAGTTTTTATTTGTTCTATCCTTCATTTTTTCTTAACAAACCCGTATGCTACCCATATCAGGCAGAACTCCATGAACTGCTGATTGAATAATTACATAATTACAGCGAACTCGGCGTGTGGAGTGTGGAGGAAGAGTTCAGGGTCTCACAGCCTTAGGAAAAAAAGATGCTCCATAGTGTGGCAGCCAGTACTTGTGTTTGTCTTGACAGACAGCAGCAGAGAAGGGTTACGAGGACCAATGGGAATTAATCATGCCAGTGCGTGATCGCTTATCGACAGCACTTTTAAGAGGAGTTGCCATCTGTGACCGTGAGGTGCAAGCGGCTCGTCTAAGTTGTTACAGTAAACAAGATGATGTTTTGGTCAGAAGATGGAAACGAGGATGAGAAGATGAAATTTCTTTGCTTATTTATATGCTGTGCTCTAGCTGTATCCAAGACACCCTCCCCGGAGGTGACCCTCCGGCGTGATCATGTCCCAGAGTCTAACCTGTAGCCAATCGGGTTCGATCTTTATCCTAATAGGCTATTTTTCCATGCTATTCTTGTATCAAACTGTTATTACTTTGTTATTACATTCCTATTATCACCAAAATGGGCTTTTAATTGGTTTTATAAACCTCCTGGTTAGCCTTTAATCGACTAGGAAACTGTTTTTTGCTATTGTTGTATAAACTGCTATTACTGTGTAATTACATTTGTATTACTGTCACTGAAGTAACCTGTTAAAATGTATTACCAAACATCCAAGTTAGTATTATGTGCCTGACCGAAATTTCTTCCTCACCACTAGTATGGAAATTTCAGTTAAAATTACATTCAGCGGTTTTTGAGAGAAAGATTGTATGAAAATAGATTTCTGAGTGTGAGAATAGATCATAGATTGTGTTGCATAGCATTATATTCTCCTTAGCCGGATTCAGAGCAGGTTTGAAATAAGCCAGAGCCAGTATGAAACTAGAAGAAGTACTGAGAGAGCGCAAACCTCTGCCAAGGCACAACAGAACCCTAGTTTAAGGAAGAATTCATACAGATTCCTCCATTTATGTCTGATTTATTGGCTGCCTCCATATCTACCAACAACTCTTTCAAATACTCTTTAGCCACTCGTCTCCTGCGCCTTCCACTTCAGCGTCTCTGCTCTGCCCTAACGAGCCCCGGTCTGCAGAACACTAAAATTGAATTACCTCTAGGATCTACCAAAACCTAACTCTGGGTATAATGTCACGCAAATCTGTCCTGCAGTTTGTCCGCAATCCTGCTCACAACCAAGCAAACAGACAAACACACAGGGGTGAAAACATAACGTCCTTCCGTGGCAGAGGTAACTAAAGGAATAGATATGTTATATAAATATAAAATATAAACGTCCAAAAATATAGATTGGGAGTCGTTTTGACAGGGAATATAAATGTTGAGTTGCAGTTTGTCCTTTAAGCTACATCTTGTTCAGTTTCTCTCAGTATGAACCCACATCATTGTATGTAATCCAGCTGATGATGATGATGATGTCATCCATCTACTTCTCTCTGGTCATTGGTGTACAGAAACAGGGAGTTGTGATGTTGAACACTAGAGGGGAGGAGAATTGACACTGTTTTTATTGGAGATCAGCATGTTGATGGTAGGTGTAGGCAAATTCCCTTTCAGCTTGATATTCCTCGCACTCGCAGTGGTTGTTCCTCTGGGGACAGAGTCCACATGGCTGCTGACTCTTTCTTGACATCAAAGCCAGAATGAAAAGAAAAATGTAGAAAGCGCTGGGAATGTACTCTCATAAATGACGGGGGCGTTTTACATTTACTCCCTTTGATCATTTGAATATTCTGCCAGGTTTCTTTGGTCCTGCTGGTGTGGAGGTTTCTCCTCAGTCCCGAGTGACGCCAGCTTTCAGTCTTTCTTCCTTGTTGTGTGACCTCAACGAACGCCCACCTCCCACTTTTCCAGATTCCTGTTTATGCTATAATTTCTCCTCATTGTGATCACTGCATCACACACTTGCTGTCGTATGATGACCCAGAAGACCTACGGTCCTCAAGACTGATCTGATTATTCTGGGTTTCGGCTAGGTTCCTCTCAGAGCACGTAAAACAGAAAACTGCAACTTTGGAACTGTTAAGGCTTTTATTGATGATTCAACTCTTTTCATGGGCTGGGAAGGATTCAATCAAAATTGTAAGACGGGAAAATATAGTTTTCATACAGGTATGTCTAAAATAAAGACAAAGTGTAATTAGTGTAATCATGATCCAGGGTACATAGAACAAAAGATCAAAATGCGAGGATGACCTTGTAGCAGGGGTTACTCAGAAGACCCCACAGATGGTTCTCGCAGGGATGAACACAGACAGACTGACAAATATAAAATAAACCTAGTGATGAGACAAATGGGGGACAGGTGAGAGTATTCAATAATCAGGGAGGAGACACTAGGAGGCGGGACTACACAGGCAGGGAAGGAGGAAGGAAATGAAACAGGAAACCAAGAGGAGGGCAGGTGGGAAGCCCTGAGATTTAAATCGGGAATAGAGGAGAAGGTGCAAGGAAAAGAAGACAGAAATGAACCTTCAAAAATAAACAGGAATACAAGCTGTAGTTGGTAATCATACTACAACTTAAAATAAACAACGGGTCAAGAACAGAACCATGACATCAATACCAGCATTATTCGTCCACATGTCGTCGGGTCCGTGAGCAAGAACCTCAACCCCAAAATTTCTCTCCAACTGTTTTGTCATGTGACCACATCTCACCACAATTTGCTTTGGGCACTTTTTTGAGCTTGAATCAAGAGGAAAGTAAACTTTCTCTGCAACTTTTGTGTCTCTTCTAATGGTTTTCCTCCTTTAGCTGGAAAACCAAACCACTATCCCAGTTTCCATATCTTATCCCAGTACGTGAAGAACAACTGTTGACTTGTTCCCGTTGTGTTGGTTGTTTTTCTAATGCTTTCGTTTCATGTTTCATGTTTAATGTTTTCGTTTGATAAGTCTGTGCCATCACCTGTGGTGCGTTAAAGACCCCTAAACCACAAACACTCCAACTTTCCATTTCCCCCCAGGTCCCCCTCACAATTACATGAAGGACCTGCTGCTAATCGTATCAGTGGTGATGGGAGTGGGAGGCTGCTGGTTTGCTCAGGCCCAGAGCAAAGCCAGTAAAGTTCATATCTCCAAGATGATTACAGATTTGGAAAGCCTGCAGCGGGCTGAGCAGAGTCTCATAGATCTGCAGGAACAGTGAGTGTTCAGTCTGTCACACTGCACATCTGTTTGTCCCCACTTTACAACAGAACTACCTTTATAAAGGATTTATAAATGGTTTATAACTAGGTTATCAATTAGGTTGTAAACACCTAGTAAGTTATAATTTAACATTTATAAACGGCTAATAATATCTCTGAATTCATCAATGTGGCTCACTATTTGGCAATATGAAGTTAGCAGTACAGATAAGTGTGCTCACTATTTGGCAAGCATTTTAATAGACATTGTTATGTTTTATTGCTCTAAAATTGCGACGCTTTCTCAGACTGGAGCGAGCCCAGGAGGAAAAACGTAACGTTGCAGAGGAGAAACAGAATCTGGAGGAGAAGATGAGGGACGAGATCATGGGGGCGCAGGAAGAGGCCAACCGTCTTCATGAGCTGAGGCAGGGGGCCGTCAGTGAGCTGAGCCGCCTCAGATACGCAGAGGAAGAGTTGGAGCAGGTAGACTGATTCATCCATTACACTAGAGGATGGGCATCATGTTTGTTATACGTGTAATATTTGAAAAGTTCAAAGGTTTTGAATGAAAAGATTTAAGCTTTAAATTAAGTTTTTATCAGCCTGCCTTCATTATTATCCCTATTATTACAAGCACTGAGTGCATTGAACACGCCCACAACTGGATGTGCCCGAATTACCTTCAGCTGAACTTATAATAATAATAATAAGAATAAGAATAAGAATAAGAATGATAATGAAATGATTTAGTAGAGCACTTTTCACAGGAAAAACTGCACCAAGTGATTCACCATCCTTAAAAACATTCAACCGATATAAACCAATGACATCACAGAAATACAAGTTAAACGAAGAACATGAAAGCTAAGACTAAAAAAAGGAAATCAGGGAAAAAGACATTCTAGGTTGCAAAAAAAGGCTCATGTGAAAAGGTGAGTTTGAAATTGGAAGTGAGTTCTAAAGAGTATCAGCCACAACGTCAAAAGCACAACCTCCCTTTGATGTGATTGAAGGGGATGTAGCGGTGCAGAAGGTCACATCTATACTCAGGTGCCTGACCGTGAAGTGCTCTGAATGTAAGAATGAGAATCTTTATGTGAATCCTACCCTGACAGGGAGCCGATGTAGAGAATGTAAGATGGATGTGATGTGTGTGGACCTCCTGGATCTAGTTATCAGTCTCGCAGCTGCTTTTTCAACCACTTTAAGATGATTTATTGTTGAGACAGGGAAACAGACAGCTGCTGTTATCCAGAGACTTCTACATGTTTTTAGTGGAGAACACACTTTTTGTCAAATTGTCAAAGACAAAACTGGGGTTTGCGGTTTTTGCAGGAAAGATTAACGGTTAGTGCTCACCTTTAATCTATGATCTTAAAAAAGTGCAGATCAGATCAAGCGAGAACTCCTGGTGTGGTCACGGACTCTGACCTGAGTTTTAAGACCATTGTAGAAACCGTCTGCTATCAACTGAAGAATAAAGCAAGAATTAGAGAGGTGATCTCTAAGCGGGATTTTGAAAAACTAGTCAATGGATTTATCTTCAGCCGACTGGACTACTGTAACGGCGTCTGAACTGGTCTTCCTAAGGAAGGGATCCGACATCTGCAGATGATCCAGAACGTTGCTGCCAAAATCCTCTCCAAGACCAGGAAAGTGTATCATTCCAGTCCAGTTCTGATGTCTTTACACTGGTTTCCTGTGTCTCAGAGAATTTCAATTTCAAATTCAAAATCCTCCTGCTGGTCCTACAAAGCACTAAACGGTTTAGGACCAAAGCACATTTCGGACCTTCTGCTGTGTTCTGAACCATCCAGACCTCTCAGGTCGTCTGGATAAGCTCTGCTCAGTGTCTCCAGAGTCAGAACTAAAAATGGAAAAGCGGCGTTCACCTTTTATGAGCCAAATATTTGGAACAATCGCACAGAAAACTGCAGTGTTCTCAGTTCTTTAAAATGAAAGCTTACAACATTCCTATTTGCTGTTGGTTATCATTAAATCTTCAAATGTTCTTATTTCTGTACAGTCCTGTTTAGGGAAACACTGGATTTTGGTCTGGACAACTTCTTCTAATGTTCTTGATTGTTTGTGTAAAGCACTATGAATTTGCCCTGTTGCTGAAATGTGCTACAGGAAAATAAAGTTGCCTTGCCTTGCCAAACGTTTGAATGATGTCAGGTCCTCGGAGTGCTGAAGCAGGCGGAGAAGGACATGCAGGTGAGCTGGTCGGTCTCCGAGGCCCTGCAGCAGTGGCTGCAGCTGACCCATGAAGTCGAGCTCCAGTACTACAATATCAAGAAGCAGGGTGCTGTGCTGCAGCTAGCCTGTGCCAAGGAAGAGGTAACTCATGGAAAAAGGGATGAACGCACACGATCAAAATACACTAGTGATATTCAGAGCGACCGCGCTGCATGCATGCGAAGTTATCTGCACCAAATGCAAAGGAAATGTTTGAACACAGAGTTGGGAATGTAGAATAAGGTTCATCAGTCGATCTGCACCCAAACTTCCTGCAGGCGGAGAGGATTAAGAAGAAGAGAAGTTCTGTGCTGGGGACTCTCCACGTCGCTCACAGCTCATCTCTGGATCAAGTTGACCACAAGATTCTGGAGGCAAAGTGAGTGACACGCTGGATTAAAAGGTGTTTTTAGCTTGTAGTACGTAAAAAGAAATAATCTGACAATAGAACAAGTGAAAAATTGGCTTGTTAGGATTTCTTAAAATAATTATTTAGATGAACGACATCCTGAAATGAGCTAAAAAAATCTTATTTTGAACTATATTCTACTAATATTAAGAAGATTTGTGTCTCAGAATCAGTCAGTCATACTTAAAATGAAATAACCCCCCCCCCCATTTTTTTTGGGAAGCTTGCGTTTTATTGTCATATCTGTATTTTTAAAAAATAAAAAAAAGGACATAATATGTCCTTTTTCCTTTTTAATCCTATCACCTTAATCACCTCTTAAATTTCCTCTGCTGGGCTTTATTAAGTTTCAATCTATTTAAGTTAGCTGGAAATACTGATTTTGAGCATTTGAGATATTTTCAAGATTCTTTGAACAAGAAAGATTTATAGCTGCTTAAAAACAAGTCCCTATATCTCAGTGATTGCGTATTAAATCAGGGGTAGTAAGATATTTTCAGTTGAGCTTTTGCAGTGCAGAATCAACTGCTGCACCCGGGTTCCTTTCCTGTCATGTGTCTCATAAGTCTTTCTATCTCCCGAAGGAATTCCTTGTCTGAAGTAACAGCGTGCCTTCGGGAGCGCCTCCATCGCTGGCAGCACATCGAGCGCCTCTGTGGCTTCCCCATCATTAGGAACCCAGGCCTGGTAAACCTCACCGCTCAGCTCTACTCGGAGTCCGTTTCCCTGGGGTTGCCCCGAGTGCTCCAGCCTTCCCGTTCGTACATTAGCTCTGTCCACGGATCTCTGGACGATCTGTTAGAAGAGTCTCCAGTTTTACCACAGATGCCTGGTAGGAAACAAGAATGACTTTTCTGTCTTTCGTTTGGATTGTCACGACTGACCTGTACGTCAGATACACACATATTTTTAATGTTGAAAATGATTTACGATTTGTCCGATACGAGAGTCCCCAGTCTCCTGCATTGCAGAATTGATCCCCCTATTTGAAACCCTCAAATTAAATGTGAAGTGATGATGAAAAGCTCCCGCTGGTATCAGGTATATACAACCAACCTTTCCCAAAATCACTCCAGTCCAGAGTTTTTTTTGTAAAAAAGGCTTCCCCAATGAGTAAAGTATGAACTATAAGAGTAAAATATATCATATTTTTTCTTCTTCTTCTTCTTTCAACAAGCTGGGTCTCCTGAAGTCAATTCAAATGCATCAAATTTGACTAAATCGGACCACTGGTTAGGAAGCCACGTCTAAAAAAACGTTTTTTTTGTAAAATGAAAACTTCCCCTAGTGAGGAAGATATGAATTATTATGCTAAATCACGACGTATAAAAGATAGAGCTCCTCATGTCGGTTCTTATCCTACAAATTTAGACTAAATCAGACCAATGGATGAACAATTATGACCTGAAAACATTTGGAGGTAAAGCTCCCCCTAGTGTTGGATAGAAACAGCTGACCTTTACCCAAATAATAAAATAAAATATACAATTTGAAAAAGATCCATGAAATAGTGTTTTAGGTATCGCATTAACAGGAATGATCTGCGGCGGCGATGACGAGTCCATAAAATCCCCGACTTTTTGGGGATGTAATAAAAAGTCATGAGTGGATGTCCTCTCTCTCCAAAGGGCTCCAGGAAGTAGATTTGACTCTGGCCCGTTCTGCATAACTGGTCTACGTTATCCTCCCTGACCAGCTTTTAGTTGAGGTGAACACAGGTATTTCTAGGTGTCCTCACCCCAGATGGTACCGGGAGTCTGTTCTATTCTACAGATTAATTGTATTGCTACCACTGAAACGGTCCCTGTGATGTATGGACGGATCTGTTTAGCTGATTGGTTCTTCTTGGCCTTCCTTCTGTTCCAGTTTCAACACTGAAGCGTTCTCCCCGGTCGAAAGGATCCACCATATGTCTGTCGCGTCGTTCTGGAATCATCACTCAGCCATTGGCTGGCATGATCTCGCCAGAACCCGACATTCTCATCCCCATTCGGGCCTCGTACCCCTGCTTTGACGAGGAAGACGGGCGCTTCATGAAAACTCTGAAGAAACAGTACGTTTCTTTACGTTTAAAGTACAGTTGTTGGTTTTTTGTACACCACTCTTACGGTTCCACTGTGTTTCAGGAACACCTGACACTCATTCCTTAATTCTCCCCTACTTCTTTGTCCTGTTCTTCCTCTCACTCATAGGGACTCTGAGGAGAGGTTTTCCGATCCAGAATATATGACTGCACCTCCTCTCAGCAAACATTTCCCATGTCCCAGCATTGACAGCTCCTCCCAGAAGCTATATCTTGATGATGCTGAGCTGCTTTCAAACAGCCACATTACGAAGCCGTCCAATAAAGACGTAGAAGCCGTCCCTGAATCTCCAGTTCGAAAGATTTCGGTCCAAGAGCTTGAAAGTCCTGTAGATGCTTCCTGCAGGAGGATGGCCAAAGACAAAATGTTTGACACCTCTTTTGAAACCCACTCCTTGAAGAGATCCAACGAAGAGAGTCTTATAGAGCCCGCATCAAGAAAGATCTCCGGTGACAGGAGTGAAGGTCCAGTGAACCTTGGAGTCAGAAAGGCGCTTCCTAGTGAGATGGAGGCAGACTCTCTGGCCAGGAAAGAAGGGAGAGATAAAATGGGGGACTTGATGGACACGGCCTCTCGGAATGTCTACAGAGAAAGAAGCGATTTACCTCTGGATGTAAGAAAGATGATCTGGAACGAATTAGACGCAGCAGCAGATGTAGCTCCCAGGAAGATATCCGCGGAGATGATGGGAGTATCAATGGACAGCGCCACTAGAAAAGTGATCCGAGATGATGCTGAGCGCCGGTTTGAGTCCAGGAGGATTTCGAGGGATTCAATGGGAGTGTCTCTGGACACCAGCTGTAGAAAGTTTCCGTGGGACAAAGGAGAATGCCAGCTTGATTCCTCTGTGAGGGCCTTATCGTTAGAAAAGATGGTTGGGGCCACTAGAACACCACCAAGAAAGATATCAGGAGATGAGCTGGAGTATTATGGAGAAACTTCCTCTCTAAGGATGATACCAATGGAGACATTTGAAGAACTTATGGACACCTCCTCCTCTTCAGCGAAGCATGATTTCGGTTTAGAACCAGCAACAAGTAGGTGGTCCTCTGGTTCTCTGAGAAGAAGGTTAATTAGAATGCCGAGAGATGACACTGACAGTTCCACGGACAGTTCCTCAGGAAAAACTCCCTGGGACAGAGTTGATGTTCCAATGGAAATACCTAAACCGTCATTACACAGGGAGGAGGTTGGATCATCCGAATCAAACATATCTCGAAGTCCACCTGGACAGCCAGATCTCATGGTGACCATCCAAGGGCCCAGGAAATCATCATCAGACCTTCTACCTGCTGACCCATTGAACCAGCTTGTTTACGATGGAATCCTTGAGAAGTCCTGCAGCTCCATGGGAGTTGTCACTTCCTCAACACCCAACCCTCCCCAGCGCAGGCAGCCAACAAAGGGGGAGCCACTTAGGATCACCTTACCATCTCCTGCATCCTCTACTGAAGGTCCCAAGGATAAGGAGAAGAGCAAAAAATCACTGAGGCTCAAAAATCTTTTTAAAAAGAAAAACGAGTCATCAACTGTGGAGAAGCCTCAAAGCGGTCTCCAGAAACTCTGATGATGACCTTGGAGTTGAGTCCTTTCATTGCATTTAAGCTCACCAAACTAGAGAGACTATTTGTTGTGAATGTCTTTCGGTGAGGAGACAAACGGTTCTACAAAGTCTAATCATACTTAGAACTTTCAGAACCTGTATGTGAGCAGTGTCTGGAATAACAAAAGCCAGACAGAGGAACAAATAACATCCTGGTGTTTCCGTTCTCGGACTTTGATATTCTAAACACTGATAAAAAAACATGTCTGTCTCTATTTAGACTTGGTTTTAAAATGCATTCTGGGCAATCGGATCAGCAGGGACACATTGCCGTTTACACCTGCGTCTATCATGCGTCTCCAAATGTGTTTCCAGCAGTTATCAGTCACGTCTGTGAAGCGCCAGATTTGTTTAGCTAGCTAGCGCGGGCTAACTGAAAGCTTGAATATGTTTATAGAGCTGATACGCACGTACGATCGGGCGGCCATACGTCCAGTTTTACACCGGACAGTCCGGATTTGAAACTTTGTCACCGTCCATCGGCGCAGCCTTGAGCCGGACGGTCATTTTTCCTCCTTTTGAGATTATGTGGCGCAGCGGGAAATATTATTCTTATTTTATTCCTAAAAAGCGACTAGCGACTCTGAACAACAAATCAAATCAAACAAAAATGTTTATTGTAGAGCTCGCTAACATAACGTAGCATAGATGTCGGCAGCACATTGCATTGAGATACACTGCGTGATGCGTTCAATGTCTATTTTTAAAATGCGGTATTTGGCGAGAAACTTGAAAAAAAGTTTTTTGAAGGAGCCATTTTTAGATGTTTCCTTTGAAATAAAATAATATTAGAGAGGGATTTTTGAAAAATCTTTATGCTAGAAGTCATTGCCCTGCTTGGTGTCCCTCCCCCTTACAAAATTCAAGAAATTACATTTTCGTCCCTGCCCTCAACATGGTCACAATATGGAGATCGAGGTATTTAGTCAAAAATAATGTAATATTTCATTTTGCCTATATTATATATATATATTATATATATATATTCCCTGAATCCTGCAAAGCATCCTTCTTGTTGTTGTTCTAAAATGTACAGACTAGTCCAACTGGTGAGACTGACAGGTGGGATTGACAAGATCACTTTGATGACTAGATGAAGACCGCAGGGCGAGGCGTAAATTGAAGAAGAAGTAAGTAAAGCAGTGGCGTACGCTGTCGTCGGCTACAGGACCATCCACCGCCGGGGACGCATCAGGACACATTAACGTTTACGCTACAAAAGATATTTCCAGACAACCTCGACACGTTGTCTGAGGGATCGGACCACAATGCGTCTTGTTGGTCTCTTACACTTTTCGGCGATGTGTCTTGCATTTTAAAACCAAGTCTTAAGGGATTCCCAGATTGCCTGTAATATATATGAGACAGCAATAGAACAGTTGGAGACATGTTTCAGAGGCATATAGGAGATCAGCAGGACTCTCCAAAGAACTATTTGAAGCTAATTGAGTCTTATGTAGACATGCGTTTGATACCATGTATTTTAGAGGTACAGGGTATTTGATTTTTAAGCCTATTCTACCCTTACGTGTTTTAGAGAAACTGCTTGAATTGAATTTATGATGAATCATTTTCAGACCTGCCGGTCGGAGGGGGGCGGAGTCGAGAACTTTTTTAAAAATCGCTCATCACTCTATGAATGTTTGTGTGAACGGATGAATGCCGGCTCCTGTTGTAAGAGCGTGTTGTAACTTATAAAAGCTGAATGTAGGTACAGTCCCTCTACTATTTACCATCTAATATAAGGAAAAGAGGTTTGGAAACGAGTCGAGCGTTACAGAACCAACATTGACCCGCGGATCAGGACAGTCGAAACATTTTTTAAATGTTTTTTACTAAGCTTTTTAGGCTGTTATTTATTTATTTATTTTATTTAAAGATGACCTTGAATTGTTCATCAAAATGGAGGATTTACATTTTGTTTAGTGTTTGTGAGCATAAAGCCTGTTTGTTTGTTTGTTTGTTTTATCCAATGTAAGACAGAAACGTAGGACCCCAAAATGAAAAAAGTCCGGTCAGTGCTCGAAGTGAATGTAAATTAAAACCAAAGGCAGCGATTTGTAAATTGTTATTGAACTATATTTGAGGGAATATAGTAGAAAGTGAATATATTTTTGAACTAATACGCTTTAAAAAAGTGGCGGAAAAAGTTTACCCTCTAAAAATAGATTTAAAAAAAATTCATAATTCCAACAAACTTTCTGAGTATCTCTCAAATACTCTGTTGCCGTTCGTCGCGCTTTCCACTTCAGCGTCTCTGGTCAGCCCACGGAGCCCTCAGCTCAAAACCCGAAAGGAACGTCAAAGGAATCAAAGGAGCAAAGGCAGCAATAGCCACAATGTGACGTCACTACCTCAAACTGTTAGTTGTTATATTTCATTTGATTTTAAATGCTGCGAAACACATAACGTTTCAAAAATGATCGGATCCTAGGACAGGATATGCCCGAATCTTCATCTGGGTAAAATTTCATGCAAATCCTTCCTGCAGTTTTTTGGTAATGCTGCTCACAAACAGAGAGACACAAACAAACAAACAAACAAACAAACAAACAGACAAACGCACGAGAGGGAAAACCTAACCTCCATGGCGCAGGTAATAATATGATGCTTAAGGTTATCCTTGTGTTTTACGTTGCCTGCTTTTAGTCATCCTCAATGGTTTGATCAGTACTGGAATCATTTTTTTTTTATGCTGAAGACGTTTCACCTCAAAATCCAACGAGTGGTGCAAAGATCTGCATGTCGGGGAGATATAGTCCATCTGTGTCTGGAGGACAGGGCAAGACGACTGTCTCAAAGCATCAACTGGAGCCAGCTGGAAGTGTGGAAGCCTTTTGGGTAAAAAGGCGAAAATGTTTTCAACTTAAAAAGAAAGTCCAGTTGCTTCTTATTCAACCTTCGAGGATTTCGTTGACCCGAGAATCTGCACAGTTTTTAGTTGTGCCTGGAACCAGACTTTGGCCCTGAGAGCTTGGAATGATCTCTTCCTCCGGATCAGGCTCCTCATCATCGCTGCCAGCTTTCTGAGCTCAATTAAAAAGATTTGTATCATTCGTTTTCTTTGGTGGTTATATTTTCCTTTCTTTCTTTTGGAACAAAGTTTCGCCCGCGTTTTGTCTGAGTCATTTTCTGAGGCTCTGTTGTTTATATTTGATCTTAATGGTTTTCTTAATTAAGTTTTCTTAATTAAGTGGTCATCTTAATGATTTTTTTAATTTATTTGTTGTTGTTTTTGTTTTGTTTTTTGCTTCATTCACATTCATTTGTTTAAATGAACTTTCATTTGCTGTCCTGGTTTAATTTGTAATGTTTTATGCAGCATTTCACCCAACACTGTTGGATTTGTAATGAGCTGCACAAATGAATTGACTTGATTAAGTAGTTTAGACTTTTGATATCTGACTTATGATACAAATTTTAGTTTACGCGCCGCTCTGAAGGGTTGGTCATCTTTCCCATTGTGTATAACCAAAACAATATTCACTTCTATTGGCTCAATTCATAAATGGAAGATATTTCACGACTCTTCAATCTTATCTCAACACTTGAGTGCTAAACTATGGAAGCCAAGAGCTGCCATTGTTACGGATAATTCTTTTTTTTGCCTTTAACATCATGATAACAAGATAATTAACTTTCTATCACAAGAAAACAAACAACCGTTTTCTAGTGAAAACGAGATAATTAACTCCTTATCACGAGAACACAAGTGTCTGTATTGCTGTTGCCATGGCGACACTGCAAGCACAACCAGGAAGTTAAGCGTACAAAAGTACTTAATAATGATCTTAAAATATAAAGTACCCAAAGCCACAGCAATTTAGGTGTGTTATACTTGATTAAGAAAAGTTCTATCCATCAGTGCTGGATAAAAATTGCGCTCAATCGCGCATATTGACTTCTGGTGTCGCCGTGGCAACGATTACAAACTCGTCAAGGAGCAGCTATAAAAACTATTTCTGCCTGAATAGAATATGATTAGTTTATCAATAATGGAAACTCCTTAGTCAATATTAAGTATTATTTGTTGTCCTACTGATGTTGATTAAGGCTTTATTCTTATTTCCTGTATTTGTTACGCTTCGCTTAACAAATCCATTCAAAAATCCAATCCAGTCAAAAATGATTTGTGAGACATTTAAAACGTTGCTTTATTCTTTGGATTCGTACAACATCCTGACTTTTTAGGAATCGAGATGTACTGTAGCTTTTACTTGATGTAAAATTTGCTGATTGTAGAAAGTTGTTTTTTTTTATGTCATTTATATGTTGTTGTTGTGTTAAAGTCTGGTGTGTAGGTTTTAGTGGCATCTAGTAACTGAGCTGAAAATCACCCCTTGTTTGACATTCCCCTACATCGGCTGCTACAAACATACAAAAAACACAAAAATGTTTTCTACGGTGGCCGGCCGGGGCAAACCAGAACAAAACGCATTAAGAAAAACCATCTGCAAAAGCCACAAAACAAAGGAAGTGTTTACGAAGGACCCTCAAAAGTGATTCTCTGAGCTTGGTTTCCATTGCTTCATTTAGTGGATAAAACATATATAATACACTAATATGTCGTGATATTTGTAATTAGCCCGGGTAGCTTTGCTTAACGCAGTCATGTGACTTAAAATAAAAATTAGATCACAGTCTCGAAAACGTCAAATAAAGTTAATACTGACTCTAACATGCCCAGAACCCAAAGTTACAGTAAACGAAGAATATTTTACTGGCTGAAAACTGGGACTTGTGGACTTTGCAGCGTACGTGTGTTGTCAAATCGATGTTTGCAGTGCGTTTGTCGGCCACCATAGTTTTCTCAAGAACCGGCTGTTTGTTTGCGAGTCATTGGCTACTGCGATAACGTGGTGGTGCCGCTTTGTGTAAGAGAATATAATGAGACAGAAATATAATACGTCTCAGTTACGGATGATTATGTAGTTATAAAAACAGAATTATTCTTTTTCCATTTTTGCCACTAAATCATAGACTCTGGACTTTAAGGTATATGGAATTTATATGACAAAAAAAAAAGTTTTTTCTTGTCTTAAAGGACAAGCACTGAATAAAAAGTATGAATGATATGGATCATCTGCTTTATCCACCTGTGAAAAGGGTCTTGGAATTTATATGTGCCTTATTCTTTCCATTTCTATTAAATTGAGTTTGGAATAGAGTTTGGAAGGTCAAGAATGGAGGTCGAGGGGTCAGGGATGGAGATTCTAGTAAAGGTCCCATAAAACGACCTGACAAGTCTTAAGGGTATAGATTTTAGATAACATATATTTAAGTTATGGTGTCTAACTGATTTCAGCTGTTCAAACTATGTATCAATCCAAATAATAATAATAATAATAATACATTTAATTTATAATCCATCCAATGGGCGGTTTTCTGGTTCTCTAGCCAACCAATTTAGCCTTTGGTCTTAGCGGTCCAGTAGTCCCACTCCACTTTTGTCTCTGGATATAAAACAGGGTTTGGACACCTTTCAAAGAAACGGGCTTATTAATTAGTTTTTAAATTTAAAAAATGCTTTCTCTATAAGTAGCAGGGCAGTGAATCAAATAGACAATTCAATTGAATTCAAGTGTGTGTGTGTGTGTGTGTGTTTGTATATGTGTTTATGTGTGGGTATGTGTTTGTATATGTGTGGGTATTTGTGTGTGTGTGGGTACGTGTTTGTATAGGTGTGTGTTTGTGTGTGTGTGTGTGTGTATGTGTTTGTATATGTGTTTATGTGTGGGTTTGTGTTTATGTGTGGGTATGTGTTTGCATATGTGTGTGTGTGTGTGTATGTGTTTGTATATGTGTTTATGTGTGGGTATGTGTTTGTATATGTGTGTGTGTGTGTGTATGTGTTTGTATATGTGTTTATGTGTGGGTATGTGTTTGTATGTGTGCGTGTGTGGGTATGTGTTTTTATATGTGTGTGTGTGGGTATGTGTTTGTATATGTGTATGTGTGTGGGGGGTGGGAAAGGCCCCCTGTGTGGCCCTGTCTATATATATATATATATATATATATATATATATATTATATGCTCACATGTGCTTTGTTGTGATATTATAGGTACAATGTGAAAAATGTAGGCGTTTCCTTTTAATAAATGAATTATAATATTCACAAATATTAATATTTTTGTTGTACTATAATTTTTTATTTTCATATAAATTACACTCAAAAGTCTATAGAAATAGACAACAACCAAAAATACAGAATTCCAAAAACAGAAAGCGGTTTTTCTATCTACGTAGGAGAGGGTCGTCACTGTCACGTGGACGCCGCCGTGTTCACACTGCCTCCCGATTGGACAAACCAGACGCCGGGGTCAGGTGAGGGACTTCTGAGTTTTTTTTAAGTTGCTACCAGAAAAAATGTCTTGTGTTTCATCAAAAGGAGGGTCACACTTATTTTTTTACCACAAGAAAAAGTCCCTGAGCGCCGAACCGCCCTGCCGTTAAAGCAGACATTAAGACTCATGAAACATCCAGAGGTAATCAGTGGGATCTGGACAGAACACCCGGGGGGACCAGACTAAATCTGGTCCCCCCGGGACCAGATTTAGACTAAATCTGGTCCCCCGGCAGGATTCAAGTCGGACAACTGCACGCCGCTGACTGCTCCTGATCACGTTTGCTCTGCGTTGGAGCGACATGAGCGGCTCTGGATCAGCTTACAAATAAATTCAGGTAGTAGGTACGGAGAGGGAACACAACATCACTACCCGAGTGCTGAAGAAATAATAATATTCGTTTCCTGACATAGTTTCTGGGCACATTTCTAAAAATATTTATCCAATTTATATGATATATATATAAATATATTTATATCTAACTATTTCTAAGGAATACTTATAAAGTCTAATTCCAGTTGCTTATTGGTGCAGCACCAGCGGGGTCCGTTCGCCACACACACACACACACACACACACACGCACACACACACACACACACACGTCTTTACTGTCAGAACAAAGACGGCCTACTTCACTTCCGCTCTACCTTCAAAATAAAAGCACATTCTATACACGGGAAATAGAAAATTACATTGAGCGTTTTTTTAACCATAACAAAAAAGGGTTACAGTCATAAGATTAAGATTTTCTTCCTGAAGTTGGCGTGTTGTAAAATAGAAAAAGTTTAAGGATCTCTGACTTTGATGTCAGCTTAATTGTGAAGGCCCGACGACTGGGTTAGAACATCTCTACAACTGCAGGTCCTGTTGAATGTTGGTGGTCCTTCAGTGTTTAGTGCCTACCAGTAGAAATCCAAGGAAGGTCCGGTGACAGGGTCATGGCCAAGGTTAGCTGGTGTTTTCCCGGTCCAATAGAAGAGCTCCTGCAGCTCACATTGCTGAATAAATAAATGCCGGTTCTGATAGAACTGTTTTTGCAGCAAAATGGTTGGTTTTAATATTAATGCCTGCCAAAATATTTCTAAAATCATTACATTCACGGTTATTAAAGTGATGATTGTCACATTTTCACTCCTTCGTAAGTATTTAAAAGTTGGGCCTGGTGGTTTCAGCCTCTGCTTTGAAGCAGCAGCTCTTCTTCTTGTGCGGTGTGAATATAGCAGTCAGGGAGATTTAGTTTGGACAGCCTTGAGCCAAATTTTTTTTCTCGGGGTCATCCTGGTTGATTACTCGATATCCAAACCAGAGTTCAAAGAACTTCTCAGAGAGCTGGTGGGGCTGAAGGCTCAAAGATAACGCCGTCCTCTTCCTACCAAACTTCTGGGTCATTTCACAGGGAAACACGCGTTTTCTAATTGAATATGAATATGTTTATTTAAGTCAAAAGAAAGAAAGAAAAGAAGGGAAGAATTTGACACAAGTGCAGTCAGAGCTGACCCCGTTTGATCTCACATAGTTAGGGATGTGGCGGGGGGATGTTGTGCGTAGACTCATAAATAAGCTTTCATCTAAACGCGGATGAAAAGGCTGCGGAGCTGCTGAATACTGAACAGGGTTTGGTTTGACTGGTCTTAACGATATCGAACCGAACACCTGACCCGTGTTTGCCTGTAGTCAGTGCTACCGTGACCGTTTTTTTAAAATAATGAAATGCATTTTCTTCCCTCAGATTCCACCAACACCCTGAAGGGGGCCGCTGAAGTGCTGCTTGGGCCTGTGTGCCTGCTGAGCCCCGCTGACGTCGAGGGTCATGCTTCGTCACAGTGTGTTTCTCCAACCAGACTAATCAGACTCCCGGCGAAGCGTCGACGAGCTTAAGATGAACAGACAGGACACTGACGGGCAGCGGCGTTTGTCTCCTGTCACATGCACACGGTCCCAAATACATGAAAGGCTGGGAATCGATGACAATCTAAATGTTAGTCCCTAGCTGAGTTTTGATCAAGAATAATCGGGGAAGGAGGATTTTTATTTATTTTTTTGTTCGTTCTCGTGATCAATTCCTAAACTGTAATTTAACTGAATGATCCACATTGACAGAAAGAGTGATGGACACAATACGTCTGTGCAGGGAATGATCAATGTGAATCATGTGCAATCCATGTGTGCATTCAATTAATTCATTCATGTAATAAATGTGATCAAATGTAATATTTATTTTGGTATATCATGTATTAATATGTAAATACTTTCACAGCTCAGCTGTCAGGGAAAATTGAAACATCGTAAATGACTTCTACAGAAAAGGGATTTGAAGCATTTGCGAGTGCAGTCTTCACTAACACAGCCGGTCTCTGACCTGCAGCTTTCATCCAGCTCTGCAGTCAGACCAGCGTGGGTTTGTTTGTCATTGTGGGTTTCCTGTAAACTGACAGGAAGGCCACGTTCAGCTTTATTCTCGAAACCTTATTGTCTTTCTGCTTCTTGGAAACTGTCAGTCAGGGCCAGAAGCAAATGTCATCCAGAATGCATTGCTGCACCAGTTAAACCAGTTCCACCAGTTCCTCATCCTTAGTTGATGAGGAAGGGTTTAGTATCAGCAATGGAAAAGCATTAGTACTTGACATTTAGAAGAAGAAAAAGAAGGTGATGGTTTACGTTGAATGTCGGACAGCTTTAAAGGGGATGAAAAAAAGATCTGTCCGTAGAGATGGATGATACATAAACGCGTTCGCCGTCATGCCAGAAAATGATGAACATGAGTTACATGTGACGGCGGGATCCTGTTCATGTTTTTAGATGGAAATTTTAACTTCATAACATGTAAAAAATCACGTTATAATGTGAAAACTATCATGTAAAAATTTGAAGATTTATCACGTTTATAATGGGAAAATTATCATGTTTAAAATGTGAAAATGATCATGTAAAAACGTGAAAATGATCATGTTAAAACGTGAAAATTATCATGTAAAAGCTTGAAAATGATCATGTAAAAACATGAAATTATGTAAAAACATGAAATTATGTAAAAACATGAAATTATGTAAAAACTTGAAAATGATCATGTAAAAACGTGAAAATTATGTAAAAACTTGAAAATGATCATGTAAAAACTTGAAGATTTATCACGTTTATAATGTGAAAATGATCCTGTTTAAATGTGAAAATGATCATGTTTAAATGTGAAAATGATCATGTAAAAACGTGAAAATTATGTAAAAACTTGAAAATGATCATGTAAAAACTTAAAAATTATCATGTAAAAACGTGAAAATTATGTAAAAACTTGAAAATTATCATGTAAAAGCTTGAAGATTATCATGTAAAAACTTGAAAACATTCATGTAAAAGCTTGAAGATTATCATGTAAAAACTTGAAAACATTCATGTAAAAGCTTGAAGATTATCATGTAAAAACTTGAAAACATTCATGTAAAAGCTTGAAGATTATCATGTAAAAACTTGAAGATTTATCACGTTATAATGTGAAATGATCATGTTTAAAATGTAAAAATTATTCTTGAAGATTTATCACGTTTAAAATATTGATGTAAAAACGTGGAAATTATCAAGTAAAAATGTGACAATTTTTCATGTTCTAATGTGATAAATTATATATATAAAAACATGGAATTTATGCTTAAATTAAGTTAAACTTCACTTCAATTATAACCTAAAGATTATCTATCACAAATTGAGCATTTTCATGTAAAAACCTGGAAATTATCATGTAAAAACATAAATATATATCACGTTCTCATGTGAAAATTATGATAAAAAAAAGTGAAACTTAACCCGTTATAAAGTGAAGATCATCTATCACATTATGTGAACATTTTCATGAAAGAAAGGTGAAGATTTCAGGTAAAAACAGGAAAAATTATAACATTCTAATGTGAAAATTATTACTTTGTAACATGAAAAGTTTCAATCACATTATAATCTAAAAAATACCGTATAAAAATGTAAAACTAATCTCATTACAAAGTGAAAATTTGACGTACTTTCAACTTTCATGTAAAAATATGAAAATCCTCACGTTAAACCATGAAAAAGAAATACCTTATAACGTGATACTGATATGTTTTTTTTCTTTTGGGCATGGCATCCAGACTAACCACTCAAAGTTCATTTACTTTGTAACTTTTGCTTCATGCCGTCTTCATCTGGAAAGCATTGACGGCAGAATAGACGACACCCTCCTCATATTTCTTCTTCTTGGTCTTTGCGGTGCCTGAGGGGATATTTATCGCTGCGTAGCAAACATCTTCACCCTAAGATTTGATGTTTGCTTTTTAAAAACACGATCACGCTCTTATTCAATGTCATGATACATTATTATTCACTTTTCATACCTGGTTCGGTCCCGCTTGACCCGCGGATTCCCGTTTGTGAGGTTCAACTTGTGGATCTTTAGCTGCAGAAATAAACAGAATTGTGACACTCTGAGTTTAATTGAACTTGAAATGCAAATGATGCGTTGGTTACCTGGTTTACAAAAGAGGAAGTAAACCACGAGCGCTGAGAGGAGGGAGGAGAGAACAGCGACAGCTGGACACAGAGAGAACAGCAGAATCCAGCATCCATCGTGGGCTTGTGGGGTCTGAGGACAATGAGGTTCGCTGGAGTCTGGATCAGAACAAAGTTGTGCAGATTAGCTTCGGTAAACTCTCATCCCCCCTAGAATTAACGAGATGGAAACATGTTTGTTTTTCATTTTGCTGAACACACTTTCAGTGTGGCCGTCATCCCAAGGATTTAAAATATTCTGTGATGCGAAGAATCAAAGGCCCCAGATATTTCCGTGAACAAATACACGCTTTGATTGAATCCAAAGAAGTTGTTAGATCGACTGGAAAAAAAATATATCTTGTTTAGCCGTCATTATTTATTCTGTAAACACACGTGTTCGGCAGAGCGGCCTCGCTAGAATTTGTTGACCCAGCCTTGTTGATGCGCTGCAAAAACTGGCGTACAAAAGAGAAGAGACGTATTATCAAGAATCAAATAGTTTTGTTTTGATCAAAAAGGATCTGCCAATCAATCCTAAAACTAGCATCAACGTCTAGCCACTGAAAGACGAACCCAGAAACTGGACATTAATGCAAAAATGAAAAAAAATAACAGGCAATAAAAGCTCTGAAGGACCCATTCTAACCTAAGTATTACAAACTGTTTAAATACTCGGGAAAATTTCTCCTACAGCTTTGTGACTGATTTTACTTCATTTTTAACGTATACCTGCGTAAAAAAAAGTACATACGTAACAATACATATGTACACAGTTTTTCAGATACAACTTCCTAAACCAGTGGTTCTATTGAGTCCAAATCTGGTGCATATGAATCGACTCGAGGAGCTCCATCTTACAAATGTCGTATTTCACTCAAGTAGTTCATATTATACTCACTAGGGGGAGCTACTTTTACGAAAAACAATGTTTCCCAGACATTACTCAAGAAACATTTCATCGAACATTTTCAAATTGTCTACTTAAACAGACCGTAGTGGGAGGAAGAACTGGGTTGATTTTGGGGGAAGGTCGGTTGCATAGTTCTGACACTAGGGGTCGCTTTATCAGCAAAAGCTTTTGGGCCATAAATTCTCAAGGATTGGTTCGATTTTGTCCAAATCTGGTGCATATTTATCGACTCAATGAGATCAATCTTCTATTTGTCATTTTTTACTCTAAAAGTTAACATTTGAGGCAGAAGGGGAGCTTTTTTTTTTTACCTCAAACACTGTTTTTCAGTTTTCCTCAAAAACTTTCATGTATGGAATGGAATCTCTCAGCCGTTGATCTGATTGACAGATCAACCGATTGAAAAATAATGTCTTCTGGGCATAACTCATCATGGAATATTTGACAAATTATAGACCTAAATAGAACTGAGTATGAGCAAGAACTGGATTGATTTTGGGGAAGGTCAGTTTTATAGTTCCTACCCATATTTTTAGTCTAATACTTCATAATTTACTCATTTTAGGGGGCTTTTATTTCTTTTATTAAAAATACCAAGGTAATAATTTCCAGATTTGATTTCAGGAGTTCAATCAGGGGGATAGCTTGTACTACGCAGGGGATTGGGGACTTTTGGGGGAAATACTTTTGCTGTCGGGACGACTGCTTAGGTCTTGTTTTTGTTATTAAAGGTAAGAAAGGATTTTCATGCTACTGACCGGATCCAAAAACTGAGATAAATTAGGCACATATAGCTGAATTTTAGTTTTGTTAAACATAATCAGTTCAGATTGAAAATTAAAATGAGGGAAATCTGTGTTCCAAATAAAAAACAAACAAGCAGGTTTTATACATTCACAGCATAAAACATGAGCGCTCTCTAACAGCGGGGGAGCATTTTTCTTAGATCTTCCACTTAGACACACTTTATTGATCCCAAGCTGGGAAATTTTAAGTATTATAATAATTTTGGAAATTCTATATTTAACAATTTCCCTTTAAAGAGAAGTTACTAGAGGGTTAATCTAGATTTAAGAGTAAATCCGTCTGCTGGCTGAACTTTAAGAATCTCCCCATAATCTAAGGTAACCATGTCACTAGTTAAATCTGCCTCTATATCAGAAGGAATATTTTAATGTTAAGACACAGTTAGATGCATCGTCGTAAAAATTACAGAACATTATTTTTCGTTTTAGACAAAAATAAGCCTTTTTTTTTTTTTTTATAAAAAGTACTCTATTGAAATTCTGCAGACTTTTTCAAACTGTTTGCCAAGTCTTATGATCTCCTTGATGGAGATTAGGTATCATTTGAGGAACTTCTTCTGGTTTATCAGATTGATTCCAGCAACAGGTTAGCGGTAAAAACCAAAACTAAAAAAAATCCATCAGATACTGAAAGTATGCGATCACCACACACAACCTATCTTCTGTGTGAAATGCTGTCGGTTAGATTTCGCCACGGTTCACTTTCATGATCATTTATGCCGTTGCACCACATGTGGCCGTACTTTACACCAAAGGATTACCTTCATTAAAGAACTACTGTCACACGTGGATAATCCAGACAAAAAAAAAGACCACACAGGCCAGTTTACTTACTTAATCTGATCCTCGTTATGATATTGCCATATTCTGTGACAGTTTTTCGGTTGATATGTTTTTTATCCTCCACCTCAGTCCTGTAAATTCCACAGAAGTAGGAGCCCTCGTCAGAATAAGTGACGTTCACGATGAGCAGGTCATACGAACCGGAGGAATAGTTTTTCGCAAATTGAAAACGAGGCAATGAAAGCCATTGATGATCCAAAGTGTTTTGGATTGAATAATGAGATCTAAGGCCAAGGGTGGGCTGGTTCTCATGAGAGCAGTTTCTGTACCACACTGTTAACTCTCCGTCTTTATGTTTGTAGTCACAGTAGAGAGTGACGTTGTCTCCTGGTCTCCATATCGACTCCAACACCGTTCCAGAAACCTGTTCATGGCTGTCAGGAATGACCCCTGTGACACAAAAAACCAGGGTGAAAGCAGGTTGAAATGTGCTCAATGAGGCAGAACCTCACATTGAAGCAGGCGAAAGCTTGTGCTCAAAACTACTGCAACTATGACAATGTAGGCGTGGATGATTTCATCAAAAGACTTACCTAAGAGAATGACGAGAAACGTGTTCATGCCGAGCTTCATGCTGTCCAACAGTGTGAAGTCTGATCTCACAGATATCACCACCTTCGTGGATTTTTCCATTCAAGGAAACACAAGTGGTGATTGGCCAGCGGAGTGGAATATTCTCTATCTGTGGTTTGAGCATTTACATGAATTCAAAATGGAAGCCAAACTAAAAATGTTTCTGACTTTCTGTACATTTTACGGCAGGATGGCATACTGTGAGAATACGGCATTTGTCTGTTTGATCAGCCTTCTCCATCCTACACATCTACCTCCTCAGCTCACGGGTGGAGCTGCTGATGTAAGCTCAGCTTCTTTAGTGGTGCTCAGCTTTTGTTTGAGGTTAAAAGTCCTTCATTAGAATATCTCCAATGGTCTTCCCTTCCCCAAACTCAAAACCTGATGTGTAAACAAGTCACTCCAGCATTTTCCGGTGGACACAGGTGGAGGTGGGAGCATTAGCTGGGCTTGTTTCTCTAACAAATACAAATCAATATACCCGAGGAAAATTTTTCTTCCAATAAAGACTCTTGGTTAAAATCAGCGGGGTGCCGTAGGTACACACACACACACACACACACACACACACACACACACACACACACACACACACACACACACACACACACACACACACAACACACACACACACACACACACACACACACACACACACACACACACACACACACACACTCGAACATCCCGGACAAGATGGCGCAGTTATCTGGGAAGATGGGAAAACTAGAGATACATAACATTATATTAGGAATACACCCCTAAAAATTATCTAGAGATGAATTATATCTCTTCTGTATACTTAGAATCACAGCGCTTAAACAAATAACAAAATAAATGAAAAAGAAAAGCTGTTCGAAAAAAGATGGGCCCCTAGTTAAGTGAAAAACAATTCTGAATATAATGTCGGACACAATTGTATTAGGAGGATAGATTGAAGCAATACAGAGAAACAACACTAGAAATGGCCCACAGTAGCAACTGAAGTAACAAAACCAACACCTGACCCCCCCATATGTGTGCATATATTATATGTATATGTCTGCATGTATATGTAATAATAATAATAATAATAATAATACATTTCATTTATAACACACTTTACATTTGGATCAAATCTCAAAGTGCTACGAGGTAAAAGCAGATAAAAACATCAAGGAAAAAAAATAAATAATGAAAAATATGACTAAAAAAATTGAATGCTGATTAGAAGTTATAGGTTCTGCTAAAAAGGAAAGTTTTAAGTCCTTCTTTAAAAGTCTCAGTCGTCTGTGGAGCCCTAAGATGGTCAGGGAGGGCATTCCACAGACGAGAGGCAGCAGAACAGAAGGCCCAATCACCAGTCTTTCATCCACACCTTTATCTCCTCCAGACAAGCGCGGAGAGTTAACAAGGGAGAGGATGATGACGATGAGTATGGAGAAGCTGCGGAGGAACATGTGTCAGTTTTTATGTAGATTTGCGTGTCATTGGTGTAGCAATGGAATGAGAGTCCATATCGACTGATGACATGGCAAATGGGGGGTATGTGCAGTATGAAGAGAATGAGGCCAAGGACTGATCCATTGGGGACCCCACAGGTGACTGTGTGTGTCCGGGACCTTGAACTTCCATGGGATATGTATTCTGTTCTGTCGGTGAAGTAGGATTCAAACCAGTTTAGGCTGGTGGCAGTGAGTCCAGTGGTGTGAAGTAGGCGGTGTAGGAGTATTCCATGGCGGAGCGGAAACCAGACTGAAAGGTTTGAAAAAGGTTGTTGTATTTGAGGTTGTCCTGGAGGTGGGCAGCAACTAGTTTTTCCAGCATTGTGGGAGGGGGGTGTGGAACCTCTGGATCGAGAGGTGGAAATGATGGAAGAGATGATGGAAGTGGGTGGAGGGCTTCATCTACCTTATGATTACCTCAACCTACTGCTTTGAGATTTCTGGGAAGCACTTTAGAGGCTGGGAGATCTCATTACAATTATTACAATGCTCTTCTATAATCTCTGTAAGTGGGGGAGTTTGTGGTTTTAGAAGAAGATTGATAGTAGAAAACAGCTGCTTACAATTTCCTTAAAAAAAAGAAAATAAAACAGCATAGTTTGAGTTTCAAGCACTAAAAATTCCAAGCATCTTGCCAACCAACTAAACCCTGAACCTCCCACCAGAAGGCAGCCGCCGTTACTCAGAGTGAAGAAGATGGGCTGGATCCTTAACAATTCTACCGGTCTGTCTTTGTTCGTAAACGGACTGCCGGTGAATGTTCTGTTGGACGCCAATCGTTTTCCAAGCGTCTGCACCAGTCGCACCAGTTTGGACTTCAGCTACACAGAAAGGTTGCCAAACCAGCCTGTAATGAGGCGTTCAGAGACCACCTGATAAACGCTGAACATAAATGTTGAGGACCACAGGCCTGTGGTCACCCACTGCCCTCTCCTCCACCCTACATCTCCTCCATCTTTTCAACATTCAAAACTAGGTAGTTGTCATCTTTACCAACATATTTATCTCTGAATGACAGTCAGCTCTTTCCTTCCGTCTATCCCTCACTCCCACTTTCTCACCCTCTCTCGCTCCCTCTCTCTCTCTCTCATCCTCTCCCTCTCTATCCATCTGTGTGTCTGTCTGTCTGTCAGTCATCTATCTATCTATCTATCCATCCATCCATCCATCCATCCATCCGTCCCTCCGTCCGTCCCTCCATCTGTCTGTCTGTCTGTCTGTCTGTCTGTCTGTCTGTCCGGTTTGACGGAGGATTTCTGATCAATACCTAAATATTAACATATTGGGACCCTCTGAGTGCGACTCCTTCAGCAGTTGACTCTCAGGAACATCGGACGGGTTCAAGTGAGTTAAATGAGACGGAACAAGATCAAAGGCTGAAGAAGTTCAAGATTTTGCATCAGAAGCTGATGATAGATAAATGTATCGTTTGCATAATAGTGGAAAGAAGGATTTGATAATGTCTGGCTTGTTTACATTCATTAATTAAAGCCTTCATCACAATAAGGAGGGTTTATTTAATATATTTGTAAGTCACATAATGTTATCGGACATGCCGTATCGACAAATCCCCCTACGACAATGATTTTCACTTGTTTTCCTCACAGTATTTAGTCATTACAATTAAAGTGTGTTTAATGTTTAAAAATATCCAGGGGTAGCTAAACTCACATCTATGTGTTGAATCACATGTTTTTACCTCACTGGAGAAACTCTGTAATCATAATTGTCTGAAGTTATTAACATGGAAATCTCCTCCCTCTCTACTTTCCCTCCCATTTTTTTTGATGTTAGCAGCATTAATAGCCCGGGGAAAAGTCAATGATTTCCTCTGATGTGTTTGCTTTACAATCTGCCCGAACGGTGCCCTGCGATAAACAAACTTACGATGACAAAGAATTGGCCACATATCACATGTTATGCTTTTCCAATCGCTGGCAAAGGTACGACGCGGTATTAAGGCCACATTGAGAAAAATGAATACAAAATTAAGATTACGAGATTACAGTCGTAACATTCCGGGGGAAAAAGTTGTAATTTCAAAGAAAGAGTCATAATTTTAAGAGCATAAAGTCATAATTTTATAAGAATAAAGTCATTATTTAACATGAAAAATGCCGTAATTGTACTAGAAAAAAAGTCATAATTTTACAAGAATAAATTCATAATTTAATGTGAAAAACATAAAATGACAAGAAAAAAAGTCGTAATTTTACGAGAATTAAGTCGTAATTTAACTAGAAAGAAGTCATGATTTTTCAGGAAAAAAAGTCGTTATTTAAGGCGGATCATTGAAGGGGAAATGAGGAGCGTTGACTATCTTATCAAGCTATATATGAATTATAATATAAGTCTGACAAATCAATAAGTATCTTCCTGAGAATCTTTAGGCAGATAAACAGAACATGAACACGAGTATTAGACTAACTTTGAAAACGCTGTGGGGTAAAAACTTGGTTTGTACAGGAGAAAGAACCGTCGTCACATAATGTAGATTAAGGTTTATACCGTAAACGGCGATCCTAAAGTAATCTGACGACTTCATTACCACGGTGACGAGCATCGGACTCTGGGGGCGTGTGTGTGTGGTTGGGCGTTTGAGTGGCACCTAAGGCGGTAGATGACAAAAGCCCGGATTGCAAAACTTCCCTCTCTTTAGATTTATTCTCTCACAGTTTTTCTTACAATTCTTCGTACCAAGGTCACCTCTCTCCCCAAACAAAAAACCGAATCTATTGTATTGCTCCGTGTATTTTGACCGTCTGACCCACGTTAGTGGCTTTGATTCAAACACATCTGCTGACCAAACACCGAGGCCTCACCAAACTGGGTCGCACCGATGAAACCGCTGGCTTCTCTCCAGACGCCTTTCATGTGGCTCTGTGTTAACATGGCGGGCAGCGGGGTATTTGTATTCACAAGTCACTGTTTTGCATTTGAGCATGAAAAACGACTTATTTCACAGTCATCCTTTTTTTGGATCCGAAAACCATAGGCTGCAAACTCCTCTGCTTTGGACTTGGCAGCTTGCTGATGGAGTTGGCAGCACATTTTTAGTTACACCTGGCCTCCTGGCAATAAAGTACGCTGGAAACAAATAGTTCTGTTTGGACCTAAAAAAAAAAAGAGAAGTGTGTTTTCATATTTGGCCTCTGAAGCATAATGTTTTTCACTCCCTGCCGGGAATATGCAACCAAATTATAAACTGATCATCCATAACATTATAACCACCTGTCTAATGTTGTTAGTTCCTCCTTTTTTTTTGCGCAACCAAACAGCTCTGAGTGTTCTGATGCACATATTAGGCTTCCTGCCTGATACATTTTTGATTCGAGTGTTTAAACGTCTTGAGTGTTTAACAGAAATGGTCGGGGGTCTGCTTGATGACCTGCCTGATGCCTGATGATGAAATGTGAAGCAGGTTTCTCTTTGTCTGCTTGTGTTGGTTCTGACTGTGTGTCTCTGTGCACAAAACCAGCGATGTCATTTGTCACAGGCGTTTATCCAGACCATTACCAGCTTTGTCAATTTCAAGCTCAAGTCAGTCAGCAGCAACACAGGAGGTCTGCAGAAAACCGCAACTGTTTCCATCCAAGTGTCTGACCTCGTTACCTTAACCACCCGCTGCAACTGCGTGTGTGTGAGAGAGTGAGTGTGTGCATAGGCATCTGCATTTTTTTTTCAGCAGCCCTAATTACAAACGGCAACTCCACACAGACCTCCAGCAGAGAACATTTAAACGCTGCTTTGAGACTTCTGAATTATTAAGAACAGAACGACTGTCAGGACTGAGTGATTGTTTCCGCATCATTATTGTGCATTCAATTTTCATTCATCTTGTTTGACCTTTATCTACACCCTCGGTCTCTCAGGACGTGGAGAGTGTCAACAAAAAGGCTGGTGGATTATGCATTTCTCTGAAAGAGAATGGAATCATCAGAATAGGATAACCAACCAGAGTGCAATCAGTGGTGTGTATGAAGGTGGGTATCAAAGACAAAGGTGCTAGATATGTCAGCATTTCTATACCTCCACCTGCCTGTAGTGTTCATATTTCTATTCTTCTCCTCTCTTTACTTTGTCCATTTTTATACCTCTGATCTGCTTACAGTACATTTCTACTGTAGTGCGGGACATTTCCCCATTGTGGGACTAATAAAGGCTTATGTCATCTGATCTGATCTGATCTGATCTGATCTGATCTGATCTGATCTGATCTGATCTGATCTGATCTCATCTCATCTCATCTCATCTCATCTCATCTTATCTCATCTTATCTTATCTTATCTCATCTTATCTCATCTTATCTTATCTCATCTTATCTTATCTTATCTCATCTTATCTCATCTTATCTCATCTTATCTCATCTCATCTCATCTCATCTCATCTCATCTTATCTCATCTTATCTTATCTTATCTTATCTCATCTTATCTTATCTTATCTCATCTTATCTCACCTTATCTCATCTTATCTCATCTCATCTCATTTTATCTCATCTTATCTTATCTTATCTCATCTTATCTTATCTCTTCTCATCTCATCTCATTTTATCTTATCTAATGTAATCTTATTTGATCTCATCTTCTCTTATTTTATTTAATCTCAATTTATGTTATCTTATCTCCTCTCATTTTTCATCATCTTATCGTATATCATCCTTTCTCATCTCCTCTTATCTTAATTTATCTCATCTAATCTTATCTGCTCTAATCTTATTTCATCTCATCGTATCGTATTTCAATTCATCTAATCTTATGTAATCTTAACTTCTATTATTTAATCCTATCTCAACCTATCTCATCTTATCTCATCTTATGTTATCTTATCTTATCTATCTCATCGTATCTTTTCTCATCTTATCTTATCTTGATTTATCTCATCTTATCTTATCGTATCTAACCTTATCTTATCTATCTGTATCTTTTCTCCTCTAATCTTATTTTATCTCCTCAAATCTTATTTGATCTCATCTTACCTTATCTCATAATTTCTCATCTTACTTTATCATATAGTGTAATATTTCTAGTATAGTGTAATATTTATTTTACGGTGTAATACTCTAGTATAGTTGAATATTTATACTTGCTGTATTCCTGCGATCTCCCCGTTGTGGGACTAATGAAGGTTTATCTTATCTTATCTTAACTCATCTTAAAGAATACCCTATATGAGGAATGGAAGTGGATTTGTCTGCATATCATTAAACCCCGTGTTTGATTTAAGGCAACACTTTGAAATGAATGTAATTCAGTTTAATTGCAGTTTATTCATTAGACTGTAAATGTGAGGATATACCAGAGGGTTATATCATACACGTCCCCATGTGCAGAGCGTTGCGGTCCACATATTTTAAGCTTGCAGGTTACATTTGCAAGCAGCACGGAATTTATTTGATTCTCCAGACCAGTTTATAAATGATTTCATGAGCAGATGCTGCAGGATTTTCTTTCAGCACTGATTCACTGTGGGGAGGAGTGTGCGTGTGTGTGTGCGTGTGTGTGTGCACTCTAATCCGCGCGATTGTTTGTGTACAGAACGCCTAAATGGATGATTATAACCCCAATGACACACGCAAGGTCAGCGCTACCCTGCACGCACTGAAGCATCTGCTGCGGTAATGCGACTGCCACTAGTGCTTGCATTTCCTCGCACTGCCGCTAGATGGCAATGTGGCCGTTCATTGAGGGAATTTGGGGGCATACTGCCTGCTAACTGCAAAATTTAATTAGACTCAAGGTGTTTATCTCCCTCCATCACTGTAGGGTCTTATTTGTTACCCCGCGGCCAATGGTGTAAATATTAAATGTATTTGAGTGGTGAAAATGTGCTTAGTGCAAGGAGGAGAAATGTCAGCGTTTCGGCTGGTGTAATAGGGTTGATTGCAGCCTTTACATTTCATTTTACAATGTGGTGATAAGAAATATTATCCATACCTTGAAAATACAGCCACTTAAAATCATATCACGAACAACAAAGATGATTATAATGAGCTCATTTACTGAATTATAGTTAGACCACTGAGCAATTATTTATGATAAAGACACACTTAATTGCTCAGAATGTGGAGACCTGAAAACAGAAAATATCTTGGGAAAGAACGAGAAATTGAATTACTGGGATAGACATGGCTGCATGACGTGGTGCACTCAATCCCAATTTATCCAATTTACAAAGCTTTTTCCACCCAATTTCTATTGATATTTGAAGAGGTTTTCAAGGGCTCCGAGGGAATCAAAAATAGAGACAATCCCTCGCAGTACAGCATAATCAGCATCCCAAGCTGCGCCCTTTGAAACAACCCAAGGTTTGAATCAAGCTTTTAACATTTTTCTGTCACAAGCCAAAGAAGTAAAAGCACACCTGAAACAGATTCTATCTGCAAAGGCTCAGTTCGCCCCTAAGGTTCGCCCAGTAAGCCCAAAAAGCACGACAGCAGGAGACCGAAACGAGCTCCGGGTTTACTTTCATGTGTTTTCTCAACACTGACTAGTAGAAGACTTATGAACATCATAAAAAAAAAAAGAAGTTGTCATAAGGTGGTGCAGAGGCGGGTTAAGTACTCAGATGTTAAAGGGACATTTGCTTTGGGCCGCGACGTAATCGTA
>JBBDHG010000023.1:1905000-1955000 GCA_037951165.1 Lophius americanus | reverse complement strand
GTGGATGATATTAAGGGGGTCTTATTTTAAGGGCAGAAGGGAGGCGGAGAGCTTAGACTGCACCCTTTCCACAAATGAAAACTATACAAGAGGCATGAAAAATAGATGAGTGGAAAGCCTTCCTTCCTGAATCATGGCGAGGTAGCGGTGGAGGAAGACAACAGAGGGGGTAATAAGTGAAGATAGAGGCTATTTATCCTTCCTATGAGTGGTTCCACTGTGAAGCCCCTCAGGGCACTGTGCCCTCAAGCACAACCGAGACCACTCACACACACTCCCATGAACACGCACAGAATGGCTCACAAGCTCCAAAAGGCCCTTTAACACGGGGAAACGGTCACATGTGACGGTCTTCACAAGGTCAGACACGCACAGAGGGAAACCCCCCCAGCCTCCACCTTAGATGGGTTCTGCTGCACTCAGGAGAAAGGCCGAGCTGAGGACAATGTGGGACGGACCATTTCATATATATAGAGAGACATCGCAGAAAATAGCCAATGATGGGAACGAGGAAGAGAAAGAGAGAGAAAGATAGATAGAGAGAGAAAGACAGAGAGAGAGAGAGAGAGAGAGAGAGAGAGAGAGAGAGAGAGAGAGAGACATGGGTGTAGTACAATCCAAATGCCGTACAAACAGAAACCGATTCAAAGCCTTAACGACTCCCAGTAGAATCCTTTTCATAGCTGTATCAACCACTTTGAACTTGGCGAGAAGCTCGTTCTCTCAGTCTGAAATCGTCCTGCGGGCCGTTCCTCGCTGCGACGGCAGACATCAAGATACATTTCTGGTCCATATTTGTTGAAAAAGCTTTTGGGACACTCGGCGGAAGGGAATTTTAAAACCCTGTTCCACACACTCCTATAGTCCTCTCTAATATAAATACATAACTAAGGAAAGTACAATCAGAATGAGTTCATGAATAACTAGAGGGCCACTCACAAACAATCACTGGAGGCAGGAGATAGGGAGGCAGTTCTCCATTTATTAGGAGCTAATTTGTAAAAAAAAAATTATTAAAACATTATTGCGTTCTTTATTATCCATAAACCGACATTTCTGTCAATTTAATCGCAAAAATATTTTACGTTTTTTTGTTAAATGATGGAAATCATCATGATCAAATTGGAAGTTCATTAATGGAAAGGATTTTTTTTTTTAGGGTCCTATGTAAACATGAACTGGATCTTAATCCTGATCTATAACAAAAATGATTCGACCTCCACAAAATATTGTGAATCTATAGTCATTATTACTCCTAATAATGACTCCTACTGACAAACAAACAATCAATTAACCAACCGAGTCGAGGTAAGTACACCCACCAGCCATAACATTAAGACCATCTGCCTATTAGGCTGTTTCGCTGCCAAACAGCTCGGTGGTCCTTCCTTAGATCACTGTTGTAGGTACTAACCTCCACAGACCACGATCACAAACAAGACCTGCCCTTCTGGACATTGTGTGACTCAGTCATGAGTTAGATCCTCACGCTTGTCCATTTTTTCTGCCTCCAACACGTCAAAGTGCCGTAGTGACGAGCCAATCAACCGTAATGTGACCTCACCTACCAGTGATTACAGTGTTATGGCTGATCACGTATACGAATCACAGCGAATGGGCATTCCCATGACTGCAAAAGTGATAGACAGTTTTTTATGTAGACAAAACTAAATTCTGTACTCCTTTGACCTCATCCATAAGAAATGATGAGACATCATTATCTTGAGAAGACGCTTCCTAAATTTTGTAATGATTCCGTGAAACAATGCTCGCAGTTCAGCAAGGGATTCAAATGTGTTGTTCTTAAAAAGCGTATCAGAGTGCAAAAGGCACGGCAATGGAATGTTAGAAGGGAAAGCACGTATAACCCGAAAGCAATTAAAAATTGATTGTTTGAATGGTCTGAAAACAAAAGCCGAGCGTCTCGAGTCAGAGAGCAGGGCTCAGAAAAAACTCACAGCACTTCTCCTTCGCAATAAATAAATAAATCACTGCATCATCTGCATAATAACGATCTTGCCTTGTCACAGAGCTCAAAGTGAGGAAAGAAAAAACGCTCCTTATATTCAATTTAAGATCTTCTTTGCATTGATTCAATTTTCAAGAGGCTGAATGTACAGATTGGAAAAAAAAAGAAAAAGAAAGAAACGCCCTCTCCTTAATAATCGGACATTTTACTTCCTGTTCCTGTTGTTCTCTTACTCGTTCAGATATGTACCACCCAGTGCTTCATGATGTTATTGTTGAAAAAAAGTCCCACTTAAATGTCACTTTAACAACAACAACAACTGTTGCCTGCCTCCTGGAGCGCAACGGAGGCATTTTCTAATTAAATGCCCTCCATCAGCAGGAACAGACTTTGGTGTCGGCCATGTGATACTAAAGATCATTTTATTAAGACTCAGATTTGTTTCCCCTTCTGTTTACAACTGCCATGGCCCTTTACTCAACATAACAGCCCTTTGTTAACGGAGTTACTTTCCTCTAAATAAACAAAGACACGGTCCAGGTTTCCTTATGGTTCTGTCCAGCCGTCCGGGTCGGGCCGCGGTGGCAGCAGGCTAATAAAGGGGTTTCAAATTTTACTGGTTAATGCTACCGACTGTTTTTTGTAAACTTTTTTTGTCTTGTTTGGTCTTTATGTTTCACAACCGGGTAAAGAGTCATAGGATAGTCATTCAAGGAGGCTGTTCGCACACGCGCGGAAATAATATCTACTGGGTTTTAAGAAATGTGTTCTACCAAATCTTGGCACAAACCGCTAGTCTATGCAGGCAGATGAAAAATTTAAGGGATTTCCAGAATTCCCTCTCCCCAGCTACTCCCCCTCCAGCGAGTTCTGGGTCTACCTCCCAGTTGGGTGTGACCGGAAAAACTGCCAGAGGGTCAGGCGTCCTGATGAGATGCCCGAAACGCCTCAACAGGCTCCCTTCCGACGCAAAGGAACAGTTCCAGTTCTCTTGGGATGTCTGACCTGATGTCATTCTCTTTCTCTAAGGCTACTCATCTCTCTAGCGTAATCAAAATCTATTTGGACATACGGCGCAACTCAATATACTCATATCCATTCATTTGTAATGATTGTGAACATCCTCTTTGTTCACTCTACCGCAGGCAAGAGCGCTCGATCACGATGTCTGCGTTCATCACTGCACTCTGAAGTGTGTGCACGCTGCATATGTGTGTGTGTGTGTGTGTGTGTGTGTCATCTGCCCTGTTAGCACTTTGATCTGATCTGAGCATTTGTGATGTGTGATTTTGGGGCCTCGGTGGCCTGTGGGATTAAAAACACGATGGTGTCATCGTGTTTTAAATCTGTCTCTTCTGCTCTGCTAATTGGTAAGAGCCACAGGCCCCACTACAAGACCAACGCAGTGCTATTAGGCCCCAAGGGACTCTGGGATCTGGTGTGTGCGTGAGTGGGTGTGTGATTGTAAGTGGGCGGCTGATTAGTTATTCAGGAGTGGATGTGTGTGAGGGGATGCGTTCGCTGTGAGAACGATGATGGCTTCCGTGATAACACAGATAGACATGATTATTCTGTGTCTCCGGTTGTGGGCTTCTTTCTGTGTGTCCTATCTTTGTACCGCCCATAATTTGTCATTTTTCTTCCTTGTTTATTGCTCTATAGGTCCAACCGAATCCTGTGCTAGTGCTTTTGTCTCTACCCACGGCTTCCTCCGCCCGGTGCGTGCTCAACGTTATCCAGTTGACAACTCGTGACAGCCTGCTCAAGTGGACAGGGTCAAACCTCGCCACTGCGTCAACACAACAATTCATAATTTAAACAGTACCCTCAGCCGGGCTCACGCTGTCCGCCAGCAGCCATCATGTGCCCCCTGAGCCGCCAGTTTCTCTCCGACAAGTTCAGCGGTGCCTGGCTGTGGGTCATGCCTGAACACGTGTGGATGTCTCTTGTCGGGAACCTTGCGGTTCTACAGCAACACTGCTTATCTCACGGGCAGCCTCGCTGGCAGCGCTGCAGCAGGTGAAGGATGTGGAGCAAAGGGATGAAGACATAAAGAGGAAGGAGGAGCCACGAGGAGGGCATAAGAGCTGGAAATGAGGAGAGTTATAAGCCACTGAAGTTGAAGGGAGGGGGGGCGCTGAATTAAGAAAAGAGTAAAAGGAGGTTAGGTTGGAGGGGATGGAGGAGCTGAAGGATAAATGGAGCAGAAGGTGAAAAGGTAGGATTTGGGCGGGACTAAAAGGATGATGAAAGGAGAGATTTAAAAAAAAAAGGAAACGGGGGTTTTAAGAGGATGGGAAGAGCAGGGAGTGGACAGAGAGAAGGGAAGATATGAGGGACGAAATGCGGAGTAGTAAATGGGAAAAAGAAGAGGAGAGGAGCTGAACAGTCAGTCGAGATTAAGGCCAATGAAAAAGAAGAGGATGATGAATGAAGGTGAATAACGCCAGGTCCCTCCGCAAAAACAGCAACATACAGCTGATGTAGAAATATGGATGACTGCAAAAACAAAAAGAGTATAATAGGGAAGCAAATCTGGGTCTCATGACTGAGAGGATAGAATAGAATAGAATAGAGTAGAGTAGAATAGAATAGAATAGAATAGAATAGAATAGAATAGAATAGAGTAGAGTAGAATAGAATAGAATAGAGTAGAGTAGAATAGAATAGAATAGAATAGAATAGAGTAGAGTAGAATAGAATAGAATAGAATAGAATAGAATAGAATAGAATAGAGTAGAGTAGAATAGAATAGAATAGAGTAGAGTAGAATAGAATAGAATAGAGTAGAGTAGAATAGAATAGAATAGAATAGAATAGAATAGAATAGAGTAGAGTAGAGTAGAATAGAATAGAATAGAATAGAATAGAATAGAATAGAATAGAATAGAATAGAATAGAGTAGAGTAGAATAGAATAGAATAGAATTGAAATAACTTTATTAATTCCCACGGGGAAATCTAGTCGGCAGAGGAGCTCAAGAGAAAAAATGAAGATATATAAACATATATATATCTTTGCACACATGAATAGACATACATTAAATAAGGATAAATAAGGTATTAAAAATGTCAAAAACAGTCAATGTAAATTAAAAAAGATCAGAGATGCATGACAGATGCTCATTTCTTTCATCCTTTCTCTTCACTTTAAAGAGAGATTTACATTTTTTTTGTGTCATTACAAACCTGTGTGAAGACCAAAGAACTAGAAAAAACAACAACTTTCTATCTGGAGTTCACTGCAGCATGTTCTTAATAAATATGGCTTCCTACATGTCACATGTGACCTTTTTAAGCAGATCACGTGAATAAAAGCAACCCTCCTCCTCACAAACGAACGCACACACACACACACACACACACACACACACACACACACACACACACACACACACACACACACACACACACACACACACACACACACACACACACACACACACACACACCGACACACACACACACACACAACTTTCCCCTCTCCTTTATAATAGAGGCAATTACCTCTCATCTTTCCATCTTATTTCAAGTCTCCTCCTTCCATTCTCTCTCTCTCTCTCTCTCTCTCTCTCTCTCTCTCTCTCTCTCTCTCTCTCTATGTTTCTTTATCATTGCATTTCCCAGCAGACTCATTTTCTCCCACCCACCGCAACCTTTAACTGTCAAAACCTTCTCCTTTCTCTAAAATTTAAAGTCTATTTCCTTAAAAGCTGTCAGGGAGGTTCGGATGGTTATTTGGCAGCGCATCATTGCGGGTAATGGCGTTTGGACTTCTCCACCTCGTTGGAATACATTATAAAAATGTTTGATCTGTACGCTGCCTTCTCAGCACTCCTCTCCCATTTTTTTATTTTTTTTTACCAAACGCATCTTTGACAGGCGTAGAAATGAGACGGAGGAGTGCATGAGACTTTTCGATCTGTTTTGAAAAGGCAATTGGAACATTGGAGAGGATGGGCGGGTGGGAATGGACAAAATCTCATACATTTCAGGAGTTTTCACGGCAGAGTAGGGGTTTTAATATTTAAACTCCCCAATTGAAGTATTATGGACTGCATTAGAGATTCTGCATTGCTTCCTTTGTGCCAGTGAAATCCCTCGGCAAAGCAGTGAATACATTTAGTGCAGACACCTATTTCTGTGTTGAAGCGAGGTTTGTGTGTTTTGTGTTGAACTACACACTACACAAGTGGAGCTTCCTTCCATATAAGTATGATGTTTAATCCAAGCAAACCTTCTCTTTTTTTAGCCGGTGGAAGGAGAGGGAAGAGTTCAAGCACCGTTTGTGAAAGAGGAATGTAAACAGGCCAAATGAATGAAAACACAATTTATTGTGTTATAAATCAGGTTGACCTTAACAGAAACAAATTAAAGAAGAGAATCATGTCATTTCATGACAGTTGCTCAGGCAGCCGGAAAATTGTTGCTCTCTGCCATCTCATTCAAGAACAAACATTTAATTTACTGGTATCTTCATGGTGCCGAAACAATGAGGAGAAAGGTTTATCAGGAGTATCAAACTGAACTGCAGAATGGGGGCCAAAAATAAAGATGGAGTCTGCATGGAGGGCTGAACAGGACTCAAACTGACCTTTTTTTTTAATCTCAGGTAATATGCAATTTTATTCTTGTTTTATGCACTCATTTTATAGAATTCTGAACAAACTAAAAGAAAAGAATTTATTCAAAATGTACAGATTTAATTCAAAACTGATCAGCATAACTGATTTTTATGTCCTGTTCTCTATCAGCATAGATTCACATAATCATTTCTGATGAAAAGTTTTTTATTCACAGACATCAAAAACAGCCCCAAAAAAGTGTATTTTACAAGTTTAAACTTACATTTAAAATCAATCGTTTTTCAAACCTCAACAAAAATCAACTTTAAATGTCTTTTGGTAAATGGTTGGACTAATTCAGCCATTTCCGTCTTCTGTCGAAATAAAACAGCAAAAGTAGAAAAACAGTCAGGAACAGCCGAACGGTGTATTTCAGGATGAATGGCTGGAGGACGTGAACGAACATCGCCAATTATTGAAAACGAAATACGTGCGATTTACTGATACGTTTATAATTTATCGTTTTAAAAGAAGATTAATCAACTCTATCTCCTCACGCCTCGGTCTAAGTGTTATATTAATGTATATTTGAAGTATCTGTGGTGTTTGTACTGTATACCAGAAGTGCCAGTTATTATAAATATTTAAGATGTTGTCACGGGCATTTAATGTGTTCCTCATGAAGAATCCCCTGCAGACGGCAAAACACTTTGTTGGGAAAAAAAAGATGCCTTTATGCAGACGATACAGCACTGTGCCATCAGTAGTCGTGTTTTTGCGAGGACACTTTTCACCTTTCAGCTGGAAAGAGAGAGAGGCATAGACATCCGCTATGCTAATCCAGGAAATGAGGGCAGTGATAAATGTCACGTTAACATGACCATCATCGGACGTAACGTTTAACGGTCAGAGACTTTCGCGACTGTCTTATTTTTCAGGGATTGGAATCTCTTTCAGAAATTGTTTAGCGATTACAAAAGAGTAATAGTTGGGTCTGTTCTAGCTTTCATATTTCCAATCTTTCATTTGTATCACCGCTTATTGTCCAAGCAGGAAATTCTTGTTGATTTTCATCATCTATTCATTAAGTGAACGTGGCTGTGTTTGAGAGGAGAAGATAAGATAAGATAAGATGTAAAGGGGGAATTTACCTTGGGCAGCGTTAGAGTCATACAGCTCACTGCAGTTAAAGCGGATGCAAGTATAGAATCACAATATAGAAGAGCAGAACAATAAAAAACAACAACGTAAAAATAAAGTAAGAAGAGGCTAATGTACAGAGTTTAACTAACCTGAGGTACGTGCAAACTCCACGTAGGATGTACGAAGGGGAAAAGTGCACTTGAGCTATTTGCAGAGCGTGCGTGTCCTCGAGAACGGCAAAGAAGGACGTAAAGTCTACCATTCAGACTGTCAGGATAAAGTGAAGGTGTCAAAACAGACGGTTTTACAACCTGGGCTCTTCAGTTTACGGGGATTATACTTGCATTCTTTATCAACCGATTAAAGGACATTTATTTAAGTAACGGTGCATAAATTGTACATTTCAAACTGATGCTGGTTTAACAGAAAACACAACATGCGAATGCCACCCGGGTTTATTTCAACCTGTTGGGTAAATGAGACGAACACGCAAATATACGCCCTTCACTTCTGGGAATCACAATCTTCTCACAATCAGAAGAGTCTTAATCATAGTTGGAACTAGACAGAAAATAATATTCTAGTGATTCAAGGGAATTCTTAGAAAAATCATAACTAATTTCAATCACATTCCTGGTATGAGTCTCCGACTCTCCGACTCATACCAAGAAATTGCAGATTTCTTGTAATTAAAAAGCGTTCGACAGGCGCCATTACAGCAGCGGGACCCGTGTCCAAAGTGATTATTGAGAAAAGCAAGGCTGAATAAAGTTTAATAGAAAGATGAAAGAGGAGCATTTCAGATGTGATAAGCCATCATGCTTTAATGAATGCACGCCATCTGCCTCTGCACCTCTAATAATAACTCTTTCAGAGAAACCACAATCACTGTACACACACACACACACATACACACACACACACACACACACACACACACACACACACACACACACACACACATACACACGCACACAAACACACACACACACACAAACACCCACACGCACGCACGCACGCACCCACACACACACACACACACACACACACACACACACACACACACACACACACACACACACAACACACACACACGCACACACAGACACAGACACACACACACACACACACGCACACACAGACACAGACACACACACACACAGGCACACACACACACACACACACACACACACACACACACACACACACACACATACACACGCACACAAACACACACACACACACAAACACCCACACGCACGCACGCACTCACGCACCCACACACACACACACACACACACACACACACACACACACACACACACACACACACACACACACACACACACACACACACACACACACTTTCAGCACCTATAATTGCTGTGTGGGCAGTCACCTTTGACATGCACAATCAAAGAACCTCCACACTTCTGTATGCAGACGCAGAAGCTCGGGTGTCAGAGGGTTAGTCGGCGCCGCCTGCCTCCATTCCAGAACTCGCACCAACATTTACAGTGATGCACAGATTCAGTACAATTCATCCCGTCATGAAATGACAGTAAGGGATCTAAAACCTCTCCCCTGCACGTGTTTGCGAGAGAGTCACGTAGCATGAAAGGCATCATCTAGAGTGTATTCGTAGACCTAAGAGTGTTGGGTGGGGATAATGAAATTCAAAAGGGAGTTTGGGGAAGGTGTGAGCGGATGTCTTTTTGTACTCTTAATAAATATCACACCGCTTTTTAATTAACAGCAGTTTCCTGTGATGACAAGGTAACAACTAACAGCATCCTACCCTGCTTGAGGAAGAGCATTTACATGTGTTCATGACTGTATGAGTGTGTGGTGGTCTGTGAACACATGTGGAGGTGAGAGTATGTGTGTGTTTGTGTGTGTGTGTGTGTGTCTGCGAAGCACAGCACCTCCATTTGCTCATCCCCAATTGTGTGTCAAAAATTGGGGACGAGTCATAATTGCATGAAAAGTAATTTCATCTCTGAAAACCCTGTTTAATGACTTCCACTTTATTGCCTCAGCCTCTGTGGCTATAAATTATGTAAACGACTGTTCTTTTTCAGTATTAGCACATGCAAAGTTTAAGCTGCTCATTGGATAAATGATCCACTTTAAGTAATGGCCTCTTGTCACAAAGTGCCGTCTATCCCCCATTCAACGATAGAAGTTGGGAAACAATGTTGAGTGACAGAATATATCTCCTTCAGACAGGATAAGATTGATATTCGCCAGGCTGATTTTATTCCAGTGTATTAAAAGCTTGAAAGAGTTCCAGGGATGACAGATATTGCTTTTCAATTTAGAAAAAAAAAGAAGTTTTTCTTTTACCTTTTTAAACTAAAGAAATTCAAAACATAACCTCCTGCGACACCACGTTTGAAAGAAGAAAATAAATCAGCCTCTCGGTGGGGTCCACTTGGATGGTCCTGTTCAAACATATTATGTGACCCATAAGATTGTGTGGTTTCAACAGGATTTTTATAGTCAGGGTTACAGATTTGGTCATGTGTCCTGAGTCCTATAAAGTTTCCACATATATAAGGAAAATGTTTGACATGGTTTCATGAGGTCACATTAGCCCCAAGCTTTTATTTAATACGTTGAACTAGACCTTCGCCGTCGTCTCCGAGATCAAGGGTATATTCTCGGAAAAAACAAAACAATCCCCTGTGTTGTAAAAGCAATCCCACTGATGGAACGCCTCAAAATAAATGTGAAGTTATGACCTAAATAAAGAGTTCCCCCTTGTGTGTAAGTCTGTTAGAATAAAATATGATATAATAGATCTCCTCCAGCGCGAAATTTTAAACGGTTCGGAGGTCATGTCCGAAAGAAATTGTTTATTCGTAAAAATCTCCCCCTAGTGAGTAAAATACGAACTATTCGAGTAAAACACCGAAGTGTAGAAGTGTAGCTCAGTTGGTAGATCAGGTGGTCAATGTACAGAGGTTGAGCCCTCTAGCCGCAGCCGCCGCAGGTTCCATTCCACCTTTGGCCCTTTGCTGCATGTCACCTCCCTGTTTCCTGTTTATCTTCAGCTGTCCCGTCATTAAATGCAGATGGACAGGAAAAAAATCTTCGGCAAAAAGAGAAGCATGAAACACAAGATCATCTTAAGTGCATTCAATTTTGAACTACGCCTAGTGCTTGAAATATTCAATCAGCTTTTCCCAAAATCACTCCAGCTCTTCCTTGCACAAAGGTAAATGTGGGTATAAAACCTGAAAATGATCCATGAAAAAGTTTTGTAGTTATCGCGTTAACACAAAGGACCTGCGGACAAGGCAGCAATGACTCCATCAAATCCCCAACTACTCATTGAGATAATGATATTAATGATAATAATAATACATTCAATTTATAACGCACTTTACATTTCAATCAAATCTCAAAGAAGCATCAATAAAAAAATATAATAATAATTATATAAAAATATGACCAAAAAGCAGCAATGTTAAATAAAAGTTATAGGTTCTGCTAAAAGGAAAGTCTTAAGTCCTTTCTAAATATCTCAGTCGTCTGTGGAGCCCTCAGATGGTCAGAGAGGGCATTCCACAGATGAGTGGCAGCAGAACAGAAGGCCCGATCACCAATGGTGCTGATCTTAGCCCGGGAAAGGAGGAGGTGGTATGAGTGGGTAGACATCGTCCTGTTGAACATCTTCAACAGGACGATGTTCGGTTTTCTTCTTTGGTGATCTTGTGCTGAAAGATCTTGTGTCTTTCAGCACAAGATCACCTCTATGACTAGAAAACACAATCACTGTAACATACCATGTAAGTAGGATAAACCTAAATAGATGTAGAGTCAGGGTCAGAGTCATGATTAATGTAATATCGTAGAGGGGTAACCCTTCGTTAATGCGGTATTTAAATGTTTGGACCCTAACACCAGTGGGACCTCAGACTCCCAGAGGGCGTGGCATCTGAGGAAGATGCATTTTCCATGGCTATTGAGACAAGCGATAATTAGGATTTTTTCTTTCGCCTATTAAAGCATGTGAGGACTTGCTAAACGGAATTAAGGGACTTAATGCAACCAAAAAAGTCTAATCCGGATCAAATAGTTTCCTACAAAGCATGCTTTCCTAAACGGTTGAGCTAATCTAATTCACATTTACTCTTTTCCATGAAATACAAAGTTCCATCATGAAATTATTTTCTTTTCTCTGCTTATATAAAAAAATATGTTATGTTTTTGTTCCAAATCATGTATTACGAAACGATTTATCTGTTTATGGTTAATTCAGAGTGTCTAAAGATTTACTTAATAAATGGCAAAAAAATAAGTAAAATATGCAAAGACGTATTTTCCATCGCTTGTTTTTCTTAAAGGCTTAACTGAATCTTTCCATCCCGAATTCACACTTTAGGAATAACATTCTGATGCATAAGTCAATCAAACCCCGGGGGCTTACCAGTATGCAACTAATCTCTCACTTTCAACGAGCAACAAGAAGCCACAAATTCTCTGTTTGTTTACGTAACACTGATGACGTAATTGTTTAATAGGGATGGGAAATGTAATTATATGCATTCACAAAACACTTTAGTATTACCGATAAAAATGAGCGATGCAATGATTTAGGTGTCAGTTTAACACGCGGAACACCCCCAACAGATGGTCTTCTGACGGTACTTTTTTTTGCCCTGGATCCTGTAACAATTGATGTAGTTTGAAATACCTGCAACAATCCGTTTTTTGTTGTTGTTGACGAATCTCCATTAACTTGGATTTATCTGTGATTGTAAGTTATTCTATCATGACTTTGAATAAAATTGATGTTCTCCATATCTTATTTCACTAATATTAAGACACCATGAACTCATTTTTTTTCATTTTTGTTCATGAAGTGTCTTTCTTTATACAAGAGCATGTTATTGCTCATCTTTGTTCAAACCGTCTTTGTCATCTTTCTGAGTGCATTCTATCGTTCATATCCATTTCTTGCTCATAAAAACATAAATCTGTCACAAATTTTTGCTTTTTGATCTTTGACACTCACCTTTACATAAACACACTTTTGAACAGAACAGAAACAGAACTATTTATTCTATATTTGATAGAATTGGTCCTTTCGGAGAGAGGAATTAAAATTTTTCTATTTGGAATATTTTCAATATTATTCCATGCCACTCATCCAATGTTGGGGAAACTGTAATTAACCATTTTCCACTAACTGCTTTTTTTTCTTTTTGCTTGCTGCCAAAAGGTCCTGGATCCACTTTGTGTCCATCACTTTTTAAAGAATAAGCATAATGTTGTGCGAAAAACTTGCCAATATAAAGTGATTTTAGGAAATTTCCCAGAAAGTTCCCAGTTTGCAGAACCAGCATTCTTGTATTTGTGTTGGTAAGGATTTTTGAAATGACAATAAATTGTAATAAGCATTAATAATTAGATATCAGAGCTTCTTTCTTTCCGGGTTGCACTTTGCACTTTTTATTGGACAAAAAATCCCTCTCTCATAACAGTTTGGTTCAATTGACAGTTGAATTGTTGCAACTTTACGTTTTGTCCCTCACTAAGAGCCTCTTTATGTTTGCCAATGTTAAAAAGAAGAAATGGCAGCCAGGACAGGGATTACAAATTATAGAGAGGATTAGAGCGCAGAGGAAAAAAGGAAAAAGAAGACTCTTTAACCAGCAAAGTCAAGTAGAACACATAATTACATTGAAATGTGAAGAGTTGATATATAGCTAGTAAGGTATGACATCATCGCATGTTGAGGGAATGCATTAAGCACAGCGCTCAAGGTAATTATCCAGGTTAAATAAAATCATTTAAGAAAAATTCAAAGATAAGAATACCTCCTGGAATCAATTTAAAAAAATAAAATAAATGTAGACATGAAAATCAAAACGGAATTCGAAGGACATCCACGGAAATGTATTGTATTTATTTTTTATTGTTAGATCAACACAAGCTCAAATGCGATTTGGCTTCAGGTCTTCATCCTGGAGTCAAACAGATCTCATGGATATGTGAGAGTTTTTGAGGGGTTTACAAAGAATGAATAAATTACCATAGAAGCAGTAAAATATGAATCTTCCTTTTGACCTGGTTGTCAAGCTAGTATTCTGTAATTGATCAATCAAAAAGGCTTCTTTTGACCTTAAATATTGATCTAAAATGACCAAAAGAATTACAGATATCTGTGGAAAATTGCTCTGGCGGCGAGCAAAGAGGCCATAACGGAGCGATGGCTCTTTAGGGAACCTCCGACTCTCAACCATTATTATAAACATTGTAAACATGGAACATATGACCTTCAATTTAAGACGGCAAAAAGGACAAAAGTGATGCCTCCTGGGGAAAATGGGACACATATTTCACACACGAGAACGATAACCTGCTTCTCACCTGATTTCATTTAAAAAAAAAGGAAAACAATATTACGACGTTAGAGTCTCCAACGACCTGTGTTTTCTTATTTCTCTCCCGTTTGCTTTATATCACAATTTCATTCCATTATTCCAAGGTATATTTCTATATTAATGTGATTCTCCATTGCAGCGGGACTCGCTCTACCTTGCCGGCTGAGATTCTTGAAAAAAAAAAAAGGCCTTTCTTCGTAAGTTTGTAAAACAGGTGCCTCTTTAAATCTGGTTTGGATCCAACACGGCGTTGCAGAGTGAACATAACACCTACGGAGAAACGCAGAGGTGGCGGTGTAATGTTGCGTGGATGTGTTGCTGCCTCAGGGCCAGGACTTGCAGTAATTGAGGGAAACAGAAGAAAAAGCATTTAAGGTCGTGAGTTGAAGCTCTCGTGGAACTGGGTCACGCAGAAGGACGATGATCAGGAGCGCAAGAAAAAAGCCCACCTCCAACCGTCTTAAGCCGAGTAGAAGTCATATCTGTCATGTCATAACCCAAAATGTACAAAGCCAGTTGTACAAGTGAAATAAATGATAAATATTAATGAATTAATATTAAACAAAACAATACAAACATCTACATTTGATGAGATTTTTACAAACAAACAAGTATTTTCAGAGCAATTTATATATATATTTATATATATGTCCTGTAAATGTCCTGCAGAATCTGATCTTGAAGTTGGAGAAGAAAATGTATCCAGTAGGCGATGTGTGAAGTGATTAGTGAGTGCTGGACAGAACCACCACAGATTGTCTCGTGGATGTTACATTCACTACCAGGTGACTCATCAGAGGAATTTTGTCCATCCTGGGACCGGCGCTCACGCGCGGCACACTGAACGGGCATGACGGAATTATAAAGAGAACATCTATAGACGCGGGGAAAACTTGACCGCGGAGTCATTAAAAGATGACCTTAAGGTTCATCGAGCGGAACCACTGTCTTGGAAAAGAGCTCAGAGAAAGGAATCTTTTGATGCTTATTTAAAGACAGAAAAGCCTTTTTACAAAGTGAGACAAAAAGACCAAATATATTTTTAATGGTTGTTTTTGTTTTTCGTTTGAAAGAGTCATCTCTTTAAACACAGTTTCTATTAAGTGTTTAAATTATGTATATATGGTGAGAACAATATAAAGTCCCTCGCCACTCATACATACATGTTTTTCTTGTTTTCATATGTCCATATGTGCCTGTAGAGGATACTTTTATTATACAGCTGTTTTTTATTGAAGTTCTTTGGAATACCTTCAAATTAAAAATTGCTGCTTGCTGTGTTTACTTGCAGAATGAATTATCATGTTTTACTAATTAATATTTCAGAACCTACACGCCACAGCTTTACCTTTTTAGCATGGGAGAAAGAATAATATATTGCTATTCTCGATATACCATAAATGTCCTGGGCTAGTACCTAGTATTTCACCTGTAGTATCTATATTTACTTGTTTATTAGCAATCGTATTTACCCAATAATATACTATATTTACCATAAATTTACTGGCTAAATACCTAGTATATGATCAGCGGTTTCCTTGTATCTATCTAGGCTTCCTATTAACAGTAGTAATTACCCAATAATAGCATAATTACAGTAAGAGTAAGAGGAAGGGTATCCTGGGTAGTTTTTTGTTTTAGAATGTGTTTAGAAACAAGTCTCACAAACTACAAGTGATTTATAGAAGTGTAAGGATTGATAAATGTGTAGGATTTTTAATGGTAGTTACGATAAAACAGACAAAACAAAATCTACATTTGAATTGATTTTTTAGAAAGTAAACAAGTGTTTTCAGAACAATTCTTATACAGATTTGTAAATATTAACAATAAAACAGAAATCTTCGGTTGTTACGCTCCGTCCTAATACTAAACATTTATACCATGACATCAAAATACTATTAAGGCTCCAGCAGAAACCCATGAATGTTGGACGTGTGAGGACCGGGTGGAGATGAGGTGGTGGAGCATAAGATAAATCAGGTGAATAGAGAGAATGATGTTTAAAAAGGACATGGATGTGGGCGACTGATGAGCAAAGCATAAATCATCGACGCATCAGACCTCGAAGTTGGGATTTCAGACTGAGAGTATGTGTGAAAAGTGAGAATAATAGAGGTATGAGAAGTGACTGTACCCCCCGAGTGTGCAAGGGGATAGTCTTCATGACTGAACTTTGCTAGTTTTTATTAAACTTGAATTCAAAGCACAGTGAAAAGTATTTGATTTAACTACTAGTTGGAGTTTTAGCAGGCTGTTGATTTTTCTTTGTAATCTCAGTATTACTGCTGGACACCAAAATTAAAAAAAACAAGCAAATGTAAACATTTAAAGTGGATACTGCGTTCCGATTTTAACATATATACAACATGTAGACTTCAATCGATCTCACATTCTCTGAATCTTAATGTTGCTGAAATATGCATATCTTTAAACTTGTGTTATCAAACATAGTTTATGATAATCAAGTACAAAAAACACGCTTTCATTAAAAACACTTAGACATCTTGTAAAGGTCACACGCTTTCCGGTATGAATAGATTCACAATCCACCGCAGCCTTTGAATTTGTCACAACATCTGCTCCATCTGAGGGGAAATTGTCACGGGAGAACGTCTCACCACAGTTAAGTAGGTGAGAGGAAGAAAGGGCTAAAATAAAACAAGCCCTTTCTAAAAATGAAACCCTGAATCTATCGAGGCGTTTGTGTGTCTTAGTTTAAACGTGTTTGTGTAACAGTGTGTATGTCTTTATACTGTGTGCTGCAGGTATAGTATACTATTTGGTATTCTTTTTTAATTCTGCATGAGCAGCTCAGTTTAGATCCATGTAATAACCGAAATAATCCAATGTCTTTTTATCACAGTCGACTTTATATCTAACGATATCATCCAACCGCTTTATACCTCACCTAATACAGAAGTCAATAAAATAAACCGGGGTGCACTGTATTATCAACCACCGTGTAAAGTAACACATCTGTGGTAACACACTACACATAGATTCTCATACAGGCTTGCAGCAGGAAGATATAGTGTTATGGAGAGAAATGTTGAGATTTATATATTTACTTGCTTCTTTGTGACTGCGAACAGACCGATGGAGCCTGGCGCCACTCAATATGCATATGGATCCTCTGGGAATGCATTCGTTACAGCGGGACGCCATAGACACGTTCCTACAGGAGGTTTTTTAATGTCAAAATGTCTGGTGGCGATGGAATGCTTAGAACAATGGGTCACCTCTCTCTATTGTTGTCGCAAAGTTTAGGGAGCCAAAGATAGTATAATGTTATGCAGGGGGAACTAATTAACAGGAAGCTGAGGCAAAGTTCCCTTGTTGTATTTTATTATTTTCAATATTTCATACTTGCAATTGTGCAATTTCTCATGACTTACTTATCCACCGAAGAGGTTGTGACTTTTAGCCTCCTTTGGTTCGTCTGTCCGTTTGTTTGAAGGAAGATGACCGAAAAACTCATGGATAGAATTGCGTAAAATTTTATCCAGACGTGGTTTTAGGGATACCTTACAGATGATTACATTTAGGTGACTGTACGTCATGACTTCAGAACATGATACGAAAGTAATGTCTGTTAACCCTCTTATCCTTCTCCTGTCGCCGCCGTCAGGATTTAGCAGCTGTTCTTCTCATTTCCGTAACTCCTGAACCGTTTGAGATATCTAGAAAATACGTCCAATCACAGACAAGGTTCACCGGCGTGTCACACATTTGTAACATGAGCTTCTCAGTACCGTAACGCCTGAACGATTTCTTTGCACGGTTTCTGAAAGTAGAGAACGAGAGCTTTAGTGTATGGCATGATACACTAGACATTACGGTAAGGATATGCTAGGCGAGGGAAGATCGCCTAGCATATCCTTACCGTATAAGGATAAGGATATGGTTATACTTATCCTTATACGGTTAAGGATAAGGATCCTAACTAAGGGAACTCCTTAGTTCCCTTAGTCAGAGGGAACTAAGGAGAAACTGCTGCAGGGACTACCACAGCAGATAAAAAAACGCCTGGACATTTATTATAAAAACAGGCAGAAAAAATAAACCACAAGGCACTTTTTTTTGTATTTATGTAAAATAGTTCAAAGTTCAAATTGTTCATGTGAAATCTTTTGTTCAGGTCATTTCAGAGTTCTTATCCTGTTATAAACTTGAAAAATCCAAATCTGTTATTTGTCTTTTTTCCTTTTAAACTGTTATTGCAGAGTCAAAAACACACAATAATATTGAATAACCACCAAATATTGTTAATTTGGAAAAAAGGGGCAGAAACACTCACTCATTGCACATGTTTTGACAATTTCACAGCCATAAAATCAAAATAAATCCAGGCGGCCTAAAAATAATTATAGTCATAATTAACCATTTTGAGATATGTCACATTTGGAGTTTCTTATTTTACAGTAACTCACAAATAAATGGACAGACTTGCAATAATGTCTACCATCTTTTAGCCTTTTTCAGTTCTGGGTGTAGACCGTTGGCCAGGGAACAGGTTAGATATAAGTTTATTTCCTTAATGGGGTGAAGTCTCATGCGTCGGCGCTAACCCTGTTTGCACTTCATTAGCAGCAGTAATAAACACACCAGAGTCTCCACTTGGTTCTGAGGTTCTGAGAAACGGCAACTTTTATTTGCAGACAGCTTTGCCCTGCTGCTCACGTGTAAGTCACTTTTTTTTTACCAGCAACACGTAATTACATTACATAAGTAATTGCAACGGCTCTTAGTCGGAAATTTTCTGCAGATAGAAAAATCTCAAAATTCAAAATTTTCAGGTACTTTAACTTATGATTAAATAGTAATCCATCATCCACTGCTGTAAAGAGTATAGTATTGCTTGATGGTGGAGCAGGACTCTGAACCCCAATCAGCTCTCCGGGCGTCTCAGAGGAGCAAAGGTTGAAGAGAGAGAACTAATTCCTCACTGTTGTACTGCATGTATGAAGTGTATATAAAAAGTGATAACGAGTCACATATCCATACTTCCTGGCTATCTCCTGTTGTTTCCAAGACATATCGTCATATCCTACTATTTCAATCAGTAGAGAAAACGTTCCGTAATTATTTGCAAGATAAACCCCTTCTTGGTGGTGGTGGCTGATGAGTCGGATGAAATGATGAAGTTGGTGAATGTGGTTGGACTTGGAAATGACGGAGAGTATGAGGGCCTGAATAATAGTTGCATGAAGAGCGAGAAGTACAGAGAGATTCATATGTTAAAAGTCAGGAGCGAGATGATTCAGCTAATATCTCACCTGACAGCGCCAGACAACATCAGTAAGAAAATTAAGACGGAGCATAGGTTTCAGGTAGGAATGGAAATATGATATGTGATACATAAACTATGCCCTCAGTGTGCAAAGGGATAGTCTTCTTGACAGAACCTGACAGTTTGAGTTCCTTTTATAGCGGGTTGTGGGGAACCATAGGGTGTCAGTCTGTCCTGACTTGGATTTATCATCCAACACATTATCCTAAAAACACTTCACAGAACAGGAAAACGAGAAGAATACTTTTAAAAACTGTCATCGAAACATTGCTATGAAACAAGACATTTTCCCTTAGAACTAAGAATGTGTGGGTGTGTGTCTCTTGGTGACAGAGATGAGTTCTGTTTGCGTGGTGATTCAAAGTTTATTAATATTGAACATCTGAAAAGTACAAATTGCACCAGACTCGGTACTGAGTGTCCCTGGTAGCAACGATCCAAGGACCCAAGGACAATCTTCCTGGTGTGACTGCATTTGTTTGCAGTTTATTACATTTATTAATTCTGCTTAAAGTAGGAAAGATAAGTATAACATTAGATTTATTGGATTCGTATTTTCATTCTTCATTACCTCATTATAGTAAATTATATATATAGTAAATTATATATTTCAAACAAAAGTTGCATTCTCACTGACCGTGACACTGGAAGGCCACCCCGGTAAATGTCACAACCAGCGAAGACATGCCATTAACTAGTGGAAATCATACTTTTCACTCTATTATTAAACATCCCTGAAATGAACACATTTGCTGCTTTGTGTTTTTGATGAATTAACAGCTGAGTCTTATAATCAAACGTCATCATGTATGAGTTTACGACATTATTTAGCTTTCCCTCCACTTCTGCTTCAACGTTCTACCTTATTCTGGAATTTTCAGATCTGGACAGTTTTTTTTGCAGTACAGTATCACCCCAAATCCTATTAGCAAATTCTGAATTATGCAAATACCAGGACAATGTATTATCTGCATCGCCTGGCCTTGACTTGCGGCTTCGTTTTTAACGTGAACGTATTTAGAACCGTAAAAAATTTCATTGATTGTATGTGAGCACAAAATAGAATTGAAAAAAATCTCAAAGTACCTCAACATACCCCTAGGTGTAGGCACACCCCCATTTGAGAAACAATGCAACAAAGATTTCTTTATTAGCATTTCTTTCAATGTGTAAACTAAATTTGCACCAAATTTGGTGCATATGAATCGACCGGAGGAGATCTAGCTCGTAAATTTTCTATTTTTTACTCTAGTCGTTCATAATTTACTGCCTAGCGGGAGCTTCTTGACAAAAACACTTGTTGCGTGAACAGATCTTCTTAACCTTTTTGTCTGACTCAGTCTGAATATGGTGAAAATGAATCGACTCAAAGAGATGATCTACTGTGTCTAAATCATATTTGACTCTTATAGTTTATGTTTTACTCGCTAGGGGGAACTTTTTTAAAAAGGAGTTTTTGGACCTGACTTCACATTTAATACGAAGAGTTCAATCAGGGGGTATCAGTTGTACATGCAGGGGATTGGTGGCTTTTTTCGGGGATATACCCTTGCAGTCGGGAACGACAGCATAGGCCTCGTTTGAAGATTACAAACTTCCTATTTGAGAGCAGGCCCAAACATAAAGACGCCTCCCGTTCAAACAAGCAATCCATTGCCACAGCTTCTGAGCGTGTCTCATGTGTTCAGCGGTTCTGAATCAGATGCTCTGTGCAGAATCAACACACCGCCAAGCTGCCTCAACCAAGTCATATGGGGTTTGCTTCCCTGGTGTGCCCCGAATGTAACACTCTCAATGTGAGCAGAAAAGAAAAGTATGAAAACGACCTGAACACAGCTGGTACCAGCATTGAATAAAATGTTTATCCTGCAACAAAACCAATTGTCTTGGGTTTGAATGAGCCGGCTGTGTTTTTATTTAACTTTGCATGGTTTCTCTATGATTTGTGTGTCTGGGCTGAATGATGGTCTGCAGTGACAGAATGATATTTGCATCAATTCAGAGACTTTTCCCGCAAGGTGATGTGACAACACACACACACACACACACACAAACACACATACATACATACATGTACACACACACACCAAACACTAATGTGAAAGCTGACTTTGTGCACGTGTGACTGAGGGGAACTAAGTTATTCTTTCTGCTCACTCAGACAATGGCGCTCCTTTTAACTCTGTGGCAGAGACTATCTCAGCAATCATCGTGAGATAGAAGATGTGGGGGAGATAAAAGTTTTTAACAGACAGTGAAGGATCTAATTAACACAATGAGGGTTTCTACCGTCTGGCTGAGTCAGCCGCAGTGTCATCAACACAGAGAGGGAAGAGGCAGAGGGAGGTAGAAAAAGCTGTCTCAGTGTGTGGGCACATGTGTGTTTTAGAGTGTGTGTTTCACACACAACCATTCACCCAGTGACTCTGTACGCAAATATTTGTTTTTTTCCATGTTTAAAATGCCTTTAGACCACATGTATATTTTTTTCAAATTGTGTCTGTGGGAGATTCCTGATTATATTTTTTTAGAAAAGTGAATGAAATAAAAAGAATGTTTTGGGCAGGAATTCAACTTATTCAGCGAACAACAACAAGAGCACACAGGGGACAAGCATGTCTGGCGAGTAGCCGCGAGCACCATTAGTAAACTAATCATTCAGTGGCATCTATGGTGGCAAGGTAACATTAGTCATCAATCATCACGAGAGTGATTGATGATTGAAAGGATTATTTCACCAGTCAATCAATTAATGGACAGGATGCAATGTAATTGAATTTGTTTTCAATCAAAGGATACCATCTCCAGCTGTGCGTGAAGATCTTCATACATTACTTCAATAAACATAATAATAATAATTTAATGCCCCTTTTAATGAAGTGATGTTTGAAATGCAGTGAGGATTTGGCCAACAAGCTCTAAAACAGGCCTGTATGAACTTTTGGAGAAAGTAGATCCGTACGATATAGATTCCTCGAGTGGAATTCATTTGCAGCCAATTCGGACTTAGTGGGACCAACGGTTGAGAAATTATGGCTCAAAAATTTTCAGAGATAAAGCTCCCCCTAGCGTGGGAACTATACATCCTACCTGTACCGAAATCAATCCAGTTCTTCCTCGCACTAAGATCCTTGTGAGGATACAATTTTGAAAATTACCAATGAAATGATTTTTGAGTTATGTCCTGAAAACACTATTTTTGGTTTCAAAAGCTTCCCCTAGTGAGTAAAATATCAACAACTAGATTAAAAAAAATCGAAGCAACAATAAGGAAGTAATGTCTGAAAAAAACGTGCTTATCGTAAAAATTTTCCTCTAAGTAGTAAAAACCACGATGTACACCAGAAAGACAAAATTTGGACTGAATCGGACCCCCAACTGAGAAATTATGGCCTGATAATTTGGAGATACAACTCTCCCTATTGATGGTAATACACAAATTGACTTTCCAAAAATCAATCCAGTTCTTCCTCGCAAGGTCCTTGTGGGTTTAAAATTTTGAAAGTGATCCATGAAAAAGTTTTTCGGTTATCGTTTTAGCTCAAAGGATCTGCGACGATGACGACTCCATAATACCCCTAACTTTTCAGGGATATAAAAACAATGTTTTTCTGAATAAAACAAAGATATGTAAATATATAAATATATATGTGGCAGAGCACCACCCTTGCAACACTGAACCTAAACAAGACTGTCCTACCTAGCCCAGACGGCCCAAACAAAAAGTCACAGGTTTAGAATCAAGTTAATTTTCTTGCTGGACCCATTTTCAATCTTTAGACATTCCCACATGATTTAACTTCATCATTTTTTCAAACTGAAACCCTTTGATATCTTCTGTGCAGAACATGTTAGAGGACACAGTTTCACTGAAGGCCCCGTAAGCTGCCTTACACATTTATATTATTAAATACTGTGTGTTGTGTTCAGGTCCACCGACCTGAGGGTAATAAAAGTATGGAAAATGTAGGTAAACTTAATTAAAAGTAATTACTTTGGCTCCCACAGTGGGAGAAAATAAAATAGCATCGGGAAATGAAAAGCTTTTCTGTGTATGTTTTCTGTGTGTTTTTCAGTATAAAGAAGACTTAATCCACGATTCCTTTATTATAATAAGAAAGCTAGTTAAAAAACCCCACATAGCATCATTTACCGGTGAGCTTTGCGGCAAATGTTAGCCGCTGCTGTTCGCATAGCTTGTAAGTGAAATAAAAATAACATCCGTCAAGTGTTCAACAAGGGTTGTCAAAATAAAATAACTCATTAATTTTGATTAACTAATTACTGAAATAAAAAAGAGAACGTTGATTAATGATGCTCTCTGATAGCCTTTGTCGACGTTCCCATGGTGACAACCCCAAGAACGTCTCGTAACTGAAGTGATGACGTGTTTGTGTCGATTCTGACAAGGTTTTAATGGGAAATGTGTTTTTGACATTTGATGCTCCTTAGATATTAATAATCTTGTTTAGAGTTCCATATAAAATACATTTTGGTCAATAAGTCGACCAGCCTTGTGACTTCATGTATAATCCTTCAAAATAAGAGCACTAAAAATGTATTACTTATTCTGATTTTGAGAATTGCCATCGTCGCTTCTCTGATAACTAGTGGATAACAAGACTCACTAAATACAAGTGTAAACCACCACCGAGACCACCTAAGTGATCCGATCACTCAAGAAACTTGATGGGGTGGTCTGGGATGCATTTGACCACGAATCTTTTGTAGTGTAAACATTAATGTGCCCTGATGTGTCTCCGACAAGGACGTAGTAGGAAAACGGGTCAGGTTGTTGTTTTGCGGAACTGGTTGTAAAAAGGTAGAGAGAGGAGAGTGTATGTGGTTTGTCATACACAAGAAAGGAATCCATCCCCCAGAGATGGGTCAAAAGCAGAGAAATAATTACATTATGTACTATGTATTGCTGTTCTTCTCTAGTTTGACTATGTAGACCTTGTGACCCGATCGCCATAAAAACCTAAAAGACCCGATCGCATTTTTTAACCTAGTCTAAGCAGGGTCAATGAGAATCAAAGCCATAACAGGCAGATTCACAAACATTAAGAATCCTTCAGACCTAGAATGTTGAGACTGTTGCTTCACATTGGCGCTAAGAGTTCTCCGCCCCCCCCAAGAAGAATCCTGTTCAGCTTTAATTCCCTACTGTAGTTTGTGTTAATGTGTGACAGAGTGTTTATCTCCTGCTGTCATTGAACGTAGCAATGCATAGTAGCGGGTTTACAACCATATTGTTCGGCAGAGACAGGAAGCGCGGGGGGGAGACATGCACACACTCAGCGGCCAGAACGCCACCCAGCCTGCCAGCCGGTGAGGATGACTCACCGGCAGAGCCGAGTGAGAGGAAGAAAAGCAGCAGAGCTGAGCAGAAGTCAGGCGAGGTCACGACCAGAGCGGCTCCCGACCGAGCCTCTTCACCGGGTCAGAAAAGACTCTGTAAAATAATGACAGCGAACCCGGTGAAAATACCTACATTCTCTAAACTGTAACACGGCATTGGGTTTCACAAAAACACTGGTTCGAGCCTGAATGTCTGTTATGGGGATGATGTCTAACGGCTTTGTTTCATCGGCTCAGTGCGTTCTAACGTCTGTCAGAGCTCTCACTGAATGTTTCAGACACCGAGTGTTGTTTTCTTGTTGCGTTTATTTCGCTGTCAGGTGTTGTAGTCGTAGCCGAATACAAGAATGGATTCTGTGCTGTGCATTTATGTTTTTAGCCACAAACTTGTTACCGCCGCTAAGTAGGTAACGTTTTTTACCTCACTGCGTTTGTTTGTTTATTTTTCAGTTTGTTATCAAGATTACGGATTTGCGTGAATTTTTCCCCAGATGCACGTATGTTACAGAGGTGCTCAAATTTTGGTCATATTTTCTGTGTCGCACCATTAAAAATAAAATAAAATACAATTTCACCTTGTGGACCTTGTGGTGAGTAATCAAGTTTTTTTGTAGATTAAAATACTGTCAATAACTCTTAAAATAATGGAAAAAGTGAGTTTATATAGTTAACTATCGAATCAATCTGGTTTTGTTTGCTGTTATTGGTTAATTTCCCTGTAAATATTTAAATTCAACTTCTTATGAGTAGTTTGTAAATTCATAGCACTGTAAAACCAACCTACAATAGAACACAATTCATCTAGGCTATGGAAATAACCTTACTTAACCATAGGAATGTAAGGAAATTTAATTTGATGTCTAACCAGGAAGGATTTGGAACAATTGTCTGTTTGTGTCTGGTCATTCTGTGAATTCTAATCAAACCACAGAGGGAACAGCTTAAAGCTGAAATTCTCAAAAATGGTTGATTAGCATACATCACCTCTTTCAAACCATTTTATGTATTATATATTTAGAAAAGATTGTTTTATGTGCAATGCTTTATTTGTAACCCAGTTAAAATGTATTAAATATGAACGTATATTTCCTTAGATTCCTTAATATTCTCGTATTTTGTCAATTATGTGCATCTTTGGGCAAAACCATGGAGCCAACAGCAAACAATGAGTGACTGCTGAAAATCACAGTCCGTTGAACAAGGATGGACAAAAACGTGGATGTTCATTCATCAATCAAACTGAGTAGAATCCGGCTTTTCATAAACGTTTGATATTTCAGAGTCAAAATCTGGATTATCATATCAATACTTCCTCAGATTACAGCAGTCAAAGATAATTCCTGGAGCAGCTGACGGTGCTGCGAAGCAACAGCAAACACTCTCTCTGGATCTCTGGTGACTAACGTCAGCTGGCATACTGCTGTTGGCAGAGACTAAAACAGTTCACTCTGGAGAGAAACAGCGGCGGCGGTGGCGGTGGCTGATGAATCTGCTGAGACTGATGAATGATGAAGTCGAATGATTTATTAGGACTAGGTGGAGATCAAGAGGTGGAGGGCAAACCAGCAGCATGGCAGAACTAGATGAATGGAACCAGATGAATCATATTTTAAATAGAAAGCAGATAGATGACAGTGATGCCAGTGACGAAGACGTACAGCTGATAGCAAGTGACGCTTCAAACTGCGAGGTGGTGGGAATGTATATGTCAGAGTCAGACCCCGCAAACACCGCACCTTCAGTTATTTTATCAGCATTACTCCGCTTCTTCTTGAGAGATCTCAGGAGGCAATCATTGCTTCGTCATGACCCCCCCCCCCGATGGTAACTAAGACATATTATTAAAATACAATGCTAAAATGGATTGCAGTGGAATGGTTGTGAATTAAAGTTATTAATTCACAGCAAAAAAGAAAGGAGATGTGAACCTTTGCGTTTGTTAATGTCGATCTATTAATATCACTCATCAACCAAAATCCGTCTGAATTTAATTATGTTAAATGCTTCTCACGCCAAATATTGATGTACGCAATTCATTTGGATGTATTAATCCCAAAGCCTGTAATTAATTGGATTTTTTTTTATATAATTTGAAAGCCCTAATTTGACATAATTTCATGTCACTGGATTTGCTAAAAAAAAAAAAAATCCTCTATTTGTTGGTCCACGCGATCCAAAAACACAGTGACTAACAATAAAAAGGACACCAAAGAGTTAAAAGGTGACAGTTTTCAGATATCACTTTCTGACAGAGACTGTCTCTTCCTGTGGATGGCAGGTGATTGACAGGAAGTACAGCATAGGTGTGAAATAAGGTGAACTTATTCCACCCTCAGCCAAACGAAGGCTGTTCCTTATTCTTATTTATAGTCGTGGCTTACCAGGCACCGGCACGCACTTTCCTCGTCAGTGGAAGTTGTTTTTCAAATGGCACAAAAATTAATGCAGTATTCAAAAGTTTCCTCTGAAACACAGCAGACCCTGATGTGTAAACAACGCCGGCTGCCTCCACACGGCAACAGAACAAGCGTAGGCACCGAGATAATTGGCAAACACAGTTTCAAGATAAGGAGGCAGGTTTGGGATCAAATGAAATAAATGTAGTCAACAGTGATCCAGTCAACAGTCCAGAGGACATCTTACATTTACACTAGTTATTTTTGCATGGAGGAAAAGGAAAGCAGAATGAAAGATTGTTTTTTTCTGCTGGATCTGAGCCTAATAAAACGTTAAAGTCCTGATCGTCGACGGGGCCACAGAGCAGCAGCTGTATATGAGGATTTTGCCGTGAGCTCATTGTTATGTTTAGCACGGGCGCCATCAATACATTTTTGAGATTTGATTTATAGCCGAGCTGAAATCAGGGGTCACACAGGACACTTCACTCAATATGATAGAATCACTCATTTGCTCTGCATTTAATCTTAAGGCAGACATTTTAATCCTTCTTCAGTGCCGCAGAGATGCTGCCTCCTTCCACTAAATCAAATTGCACACATGCACCACATTGGGTCCGTATCTCCTCATCTCTTGATTATCACAATAAGGGGCAGATTTTTAAACTGAAATAAAAAAAAAAAAAAAACAGAAGATCTCACATTTGGCTAATTTAGTCTCAAATCAGTTGTCTCCATCACTAAACTCTTCTTCACAATGAGAGTAATCTTAAGCGAAGCAGAGATAAAAGCCACCATCGAGTGACGAGGCAGGATTTAGATTATCCTTCCCTCATGGGTAATAGAAGAAAGGGAAGAGAAGAAAGGAAATTAGATTATTCCTCTGAAGCATGAGTTTCTTGGCTGTATTTACAGTACAGTCGAGGAATTTCTCCATAGAAATAAAATGCCTCTCTGTAGTTAAGTTTTTGATTGAGAATTCATTCAAAACATACATTTACATCCAGATTATATTTCAATGCTTTACTACTATCGGGAGACAAAACAGAAAAACGTGGATCCAGTCACTGCCGGGTAAAATGCTTTCGTTAGAAAAGACTTGGTGAATCGATGAATGTGGGGAGGGAGGGTGGAATTAACAGAGTCACGCTTTCTAGGGTGATTCTAAACTTCATATGTTTATATATCATTATTCTGAACTAATTCTCTGTTCTATACTTCATATGTTTATATATTATTATTCCAAACTAATTCTTCGTATGTTTATATATTATTATTCTGAACTAATTCTCTGTACTAAACTTCATATGTTTATATATTATTATTCCAAACTAATTCTCTGTACTAAACTTCATATGTTGATATATTCAACGCGATATTTCGCTTAGCTTATTCTCAATGGACATAATTCTCTGGAATTCTTCAGTTATTAGTAATTATCATTATTATAATAGACCAAAAAAATGTAGTTCAAAAACCGAAAATGTGACAAAATTTCGAGGTATTTGCTTTTTTTAAAACCCCGTCAAGGAGGTAATGTTTCCACTCGTTTGTATATTGGCTTATCTGTTTGTTTGTGAACATGATTACAGGAACTACAGGATGGATTTGCATGACATCTTACCCACAGGTAGATTTTGGCATATCCTAGAGGTGATTACAGTTTGGTGAGGTTAAGTGTTTTGCAGCATTCATAAATGAAATAAATAAAATAATAAGTGGTTTGTTGTAGTGACATCCCAAAGTGGTAACTGCCGCCTTTGTTCCTTTGCTTCCTTTGATGTTTGTTTTTGGGGTGAAGCTGGGAGGCTCAGTTTTAGGAGTTCCTTAGATTCCTTTCATTTTATTTGGGCTTGAAGCTGGGGGCTGAGCGGGCGGAACAGAGACGCAGAAGTGGAAGACACAGAAGATGGCCGGCTACAGAGTATTTGAGATATTTGTTGGAGTTGTCAGTAGATTTAGAAGCTGGCAATGACTCAGACCAATCTATTGGTTTATTATGGAGACCGTCGATCTGAGCTTTCTGTGAAGATAGGAGATGCAGGTTCTTTAAATTTGGACCTTATCCATCTGACCAGTGGTCCCGTGGGGACAAAGAGAGGCTAACGGTCGTGAAATGTAAACCTACAGAAGAAAACAGTGGAAAATTCCTTCAAAAAACTAATACTGCAGATCTTTTCTTCTTTTTTTTCTCTTTTTTCCGTTTAAAGTTAAAGCGAATGTGAGGCCTTTGCCTCCGGCGGCAGTGAAGATAGCTGGGGTATTGATAAGGCTGTTATTCTGATCATTAAAAATGCATGAAACTGACTCTTCTTTGTAAAGCAAAATTGACAGAGTGGGAGGAGGTCATCCCTGACACCCTCCAACCCCCCCAACCATCACGATAGACTTGCTGTTAATTTGCCTTCAAGACGCGGCTAGATAATCATAGAGCATCTGCTCTCTTAAATCTACCCTATACCAAATCTGAATAAAAATTCCCACTATTACATCTATATTACTTTGCCTAAAAGGCCAATTATGTTGGATTGAGTGGCATCGAGTGGTGTGGCTGCATATTACAAAGATCTAAAGAGCCCTCATCTCACTCCCCCCTACACTGGTTACTCAAAATGTAAAAGACCCTCTCTAAAACCCTCTGAAACCCACTGTTTGGTTTCGCCATTCTGACTACTGCAGAAACGTTTCGTGCGACATGGTGGAATGTAAAATGGTCAATTATGTACAGTATATATATATATATATATATATATATATATATATATATATATATATATATATATATATAAGTGTGTGTGTGTGCTGAGTAACTTAGTGGGTGACACCACTGACTTTGGTCAGTGTAAAGGTCGTAGCAGAAATCCAGAGCGGCGCTTGAGGCATGGACCTTATGCTTCCAGCCTACACAGCCACATCTAGTGCTGGTTCCGAGACCGGATAGATGGGAGGATTGTGTCAGGGAAGAGCATCCGAAGTAAAAAGCAAATCAATATTCAAAGCAAGACGATCTGTTGTGGCGACCCCTGAAAAGGCAAATAGCTGAAATGAGTAATACAGTATAAATATATTTATATTCGTATTTTATGGCCTCAGTTACGATCCTCTCGCTCATATTCCGAGGTAAGCTGTGCAGCACGGAGGGTCACTTGTTTTTTCAATTTTCTGGCCTCCGCTGGACAACACATTATAAACCAAAGCGTTCAAACTACTTTTATTGGCTACCATTTTGCTTCTGTATTGATAGCAGGCTGCATCTGATTTCTTTGTCTGCATATGATTTCTTTGTGCTCATGTTGTTGTGCTGTCTAGGGCTGTGAACTGTTCATACTGGAATCTATTACACATTTTAAAAGTTATGTGAAGAGCTACACAAAAAGACTGGCAGTGTGACTGTCAGTGGCATCGGCAAAGGTATGCAGTGTCTGAGTATTTCCTGTTTTTCATGATATTTGCATCATGTTAATTAAAATGGCCGTATCTTGCAATTTTGAAAACTATGCTGTCATCCCCAACAGCAACGGATAAGCTCCAAAAAGTCCCCATTCCCCGACTTTGTACAAGCTGATTTAATGATTTAATGTGCATAGGATTATTTGTAGGAAAAGAAAAGCTCCCCCTGGTGATCAAAATATGAACTACTAGAATAAAATATTGACAATTCACCAACTGTTGAACAATAATTAGGAACTTATGTCCGAAAAATTGTGTTTTAATACTGTATTTATATAAAAAAGAGGTCCCCCTTGTGAGTAAAACATTATTAATATTATAGTAAAACAGAATATGTTTAAAATAGATCTCCACGAGCCGATTCATATTCACCATATTTGGACAAAATTGGGTCGATGGTAAAAAAGAACCGCCGGAAGTGTTTTTTCTGTAAAAAAAAATTTTTTTAAAAAGAGCTCCCCCTATTGAGTAGAATGTGAACAATGGAGTAAACCATCATAAAACATCTGGCCTCCGGTTCTGCGAGTGGAACCTCTTTCCAGTGGGGAACAGAGTTTGGCCTTTGGGTTGTCTTTGCTCCTGTGATGTCATGTTCCTTTTTTCCTTCAACATTTCCCGTTAATGTCGGTTACCATGAAGGAGTTTGCGATGACGATTCCATAATATCCCCCACTTTTTCATATATGGAAAAGGGAACCAGAATTTTCCAAGGAACGGTCCGATCTCCCACATAATAGAGTCAAACTTACTTTGGCCACAACAATTCACACCTCCGCAAAATTGCATCCAAGATCCACTGACGACGTTTTTGAGCTATATTGTGTACAAAGGAGCAAACAACCCGACAATAAAACAAAGAAACAAACTCGATTACAAACCTCCTCCATCTCTCCGCTGCAGAGGTAATCATGGAAGTAGAAAAGGAGAGTTGGTAAATTGAAGCAATTTGTTGTAGAAAAGGTTTGAAAAGCCACTTTGTTCTTCAGTCACTGAAGAACCTCCTAGTCCATCAGTCTGCAGCCGTTCATTACTCACACAGATGGATCATACATGGAAATATTAATCATCCCAAAGCATCCGGAAAACAACGGGGGCTTTTTGTTGGGGGGGGGGCACGTCATTTTTTATTAGGATAACAGTAAATAACCATCGTTGAGCTGAAAAAGAGGAGCAGTGCGTCATTTTGTCTGCGCCCTTGACGAGTGGAGGAAGAAGGTCCGGTGAAGAGTCATTAACCGAGGTCTGGAACAGTTTGTTGGTCTTAGAAGAAGAGGGTCATCAGTCATGTGAAAATATAAGATGGACAACACTGATCTTCAAACCGTCTCATTGGCATTTTCAGCAAAATATCATTCATAATAATGGTCGTTTTGCAATCGGGCTCGCTCAGCCCGGCGGAGACACACACATAAACACAACACGTCCAGCGACGAGGCTGAGTGGTGAAAATTCATCCCTCAAACTCTTCATCACATCGCCGAAAAGCCCAGGATATTATGGAGTCGTCGTCGCCGTGTTCGCCCGCAGAACCTTCGTGTTTATGCGGCAACTCAAAAATGATTTCATGGATTAGTTTTAAGTTATTTAGTTCAAGGAAGAGCTGGAGGGATTTGGGGAAAGGTGATGTTTAATAGTTCAAACACTAGGGGGAGCTTTAGCTCCAAAAGTTTTCAGCCATAATTTCTCAACCGCTGGTCAGATTTAGTCCAACTTTGCGGCGTATGAATAGACTATTATTTTTTCTCTAGTTATTCATACTTTAATAACTAGGGGGAGCTGTTTTTTCAAAATGGAAAACACTGTTTTCTGTGCATAACCCAAAAACTATTTCATGGATCATTTAAAAATGTAATACCCGCACAGTCCTTAGCACGAAGAAGAAGTTAATTGATTTTGGGAGATATAGGTCCTATATTTCTGACACTAGGGGGAGCTTTTATATTGCCTTGTTTTTTACTTGTTAGTTCATATTTTACTCGCTATAGGGATTTTTTTTAATTTTTATAAAGAAAACAAGGTATAACATAATGTCATACCTTGGAAAACAAGGTGACATAATTTAATCCAGATTGAGTGCATGATAATCGACTCAATGAGACCGATCTTTTATATATTGAAACATTTCATTAAATACTGTGGAAACAACTCCACATTTAATTTGAGGGGGTCACTCAGGGGGGATTGCTTGTACAATAAAGGAGATTGGGGACCATTGGGGGATACGCCCCCTCGCTGTCAGGGTCTACTTTCTGCCTGTTTTTCAATGATCCTGGAGATTATCAGTCAAAACATTGACAACCAATCAAATTCATTGAACAGGATTCACACAGCTTTATTAACCCAGTTTTCAGGTCACATGACATCTGCTCTTCCACTTACCCTTCGTTTTCTGAGAAAAAACCCAAGTAAACAAAAATGAAAGCCTTCCAGCGAGCAGATAAGACAACGGCTCAGGGGAGAGATCTGGAGGCGACTGTGTGCTGGTTTTCAAGTGCTACATTTAGCAGTTTATTGAGCCGAGATCTGTGATTTCTTCACAGCATATTTAATCCAAAATTAATGAGGCTGTTTATTAACCTTTTCCACCCACGTTCCTTATTATAATTTTACTTCACTCACTGCTCTCTAAGAAGCATAATGAGATGGCAGGATGCGTTTTTGCCCACTCTTACCCAGATACCACAATTATGCAACATACAGTACAGTATGTGTATAATTGTGGTATCTGTACCTGGATGTGAGTCACCTTAAGCTCAGGACAAAAGAATGAGAAGGTTTTAATAGGAGAGCTGGCTGTTTGGTTCCATCCTTTCATTACTATCATTATGAATAGATGTTGTTTGTGTGCAGCTGGCAGTCATTCAGGGTGATATCTAACCTCGGAGCTCTGAATCCCACCGATACAGCAAACATAATGCTTCCTCTAACACCAGGTTCTGTCGTCAGACTCGTTCGTATCACACGCTCTCAGGTCCTTCCTCTTCCTGTCTGTCCGTCTCTGTACTTCCTTATGATGACGGGCCAGCTTGTTACCTCCATATATTTTTTTCTCCCGATGTTCCTGCAAACTCCTGACTATGCATTAATGGGATTTTGTTTTCTGCCTGTATGGTGTCGAGGTGTAAAAGGTTCTGTCGTGTTCCCTGTTGCTGAAAACGAAAGGTATTGTCTCGTAAGGATAGATATTTGGCTTCTGTTCTGCTGCCCCTCGTCTGTGAAATGCCCTCCATGACCATCTGAGGGCTCCACAGACGAATGACACATTTAAAAAAGGTCTTAAAAGTTTCCTTTTTAGCAGAACCTATAACTTTAATTAACATTGCTGCTTTTTGGTCATGTTTTTATATAGTTATTATTCTTCATACACAAAGTTTCTCTCTTTTCTCAAATGTATTATTTGTTTTTCTAATGGCTGGTGGTCGAACCATTGCTTTGTTTCCTTATACGTCACCATGACCAAGTCTTCCATTCGTGTTACCGTTTCCTGCATCACTAGACTTTTCATATAAAGGATAGAGAAAGAAAGTTCTGAAAAGTATTTGTTGTGGTCTCAAATAACAGTTTTAATCTTAAAATGAAGTCAGATTTGGTAAGGTGTAGTCGTAAACTGGATCTGTTTTTTTCTGTTGATGAGTCGATCAATCGAACAAAACCTTCCCCCTCCCCCGCTGACTTTGTCAGTGAAATGTATTTTTGGGGAACGTGCTGAAAGAACAATGATATCCTCATTGCATCTCTGATAATACCAAAAAAAAAATCCATTAAAGATCCTTGAAGGCACATCTTGTGGAGGAAATTAAGTTTGAGTTGCCAGATTTAAGGGCCACCATCCTCCCAAGAAGTTTCTGTTGCCTTCCTCTTTCACCTTTTTCCCAGTTTTAGCCCCTCACAGAAATCCCTTCACAGCTTGGTGGCTCCTTTCGTCACATTTTCGGCACCAACCGTACGCCGATTATCGCAAACTTTCAGGAAATGAAACTCATCCATCTTGAGACCACTGTCGTGTTTCATAAGCACTTTGTGTCGTAGTGCCTCTGTGTTCTACTGGCTGTCTCCCTATTCCATTCACTAACTATAACATCATGTTCTGATGTCTTTTCCACATGAAAGCACTCATTTTCTTGGCTTTTAAATCCTTTTTCATTTTTATTCTGACCTTTGCTGATCTTTTCAGTTTTTTTTTTTCCAATTTCTCTCTCCTTCTTTTTTCTCAGTCCCCCTGACAGCACAACCTAATTAAAACAAATGTTTAAGCTTTCATTCGCTTTTTTGCTCTTACCTTATCATTTCCCCTCCCCTCATTTAGCGGCGTTCCATCTCCCTCAACGTCAGCTCAGACCAGAATTACAGACTGTCCTGGATAAGGTTGTGCTCTTGTCGCTGTGACGCTCATGCCTTGCTGGTACAGACTAATTATGTAGGAATCGGTCCTTGTCCCCACACAGGTTGCCAGAATTCAAGGGTTATGAACAAATTGGTTCCGGTGGGAGACAGAGGACAGGAAGCAGTCTTTGATGAATGAACCAATGAGAAACAGATGCCGCAGAGTCAATTCTCCCTTTGATTCTGGCTGTTCGCTCATAGGCGGCGTTGGCCGTTCCTATTTAACAAGTTTATACAAACTAGACGGAATAATGTTTTGTACACAGCGGTTGTTCTTCACCCACTGCGACAGTCTCGGCATCTTTCACTTCTGAAAGCTCGTTTGTGCTTTTTCCTCCTGACTCAAAATCACATAAGCGCCTATAGATTTGGTTTGAGTGAGTAAATGTCCGTTTTAGCAAAAGTATGGCAGACAAATATTTCCATACCAACTTTAAGAATGAGGGTGAAGTAATATCTGCAATAATGATTGTGAAGTTATGACCATAGTTTTTTTTTTTTGTTCCCCTTAGTGATTAGAATATGAAATATTAGAGTAAAATGTATTACATAAAAGATAGATTTCCACAAATCGATGCATATGCACCAAATTTGGACAAAATTGGAGAAATGATGGCCCGGAAACTTTCTGAGATAAAGCTCCCCTTGGATCCGGGGGGAGCTTCCATGACGAGTGATCCATGATATAGTTAGTGGAATGTTCAGGAAATTGTGTTTTTTTTGGTTGAAAAAAAAAAGAAGCTCCCCATAGTGAGTTAAATCTGAACTATTAGAGTCAAATACAATATATACTAGATAGATCTCATCTATTTAATTCATATGCACCAAATTTGGACTAAAATGACCCGATATAATAACCCCGATAATTATGGTAAATGCTAATTCCACGTTTCTTCTACAGAATCGCACATTGTAAGTCTGAATCATCACTCAAAAGGTCCAATGGGAGCAAATGAGCGTTCAGTATCTTTGTTAAGCGAACTTTCAAATGCAGGCGGAACCAGGCACCAACCACTGGTAAGAACATGACCGCTCCACCTCTGGAACCAAAGACACCTGCTTCAAAATCTGACCTTGAGTCGCAGCAAACGCCCCCCAAGGTGTTCATCTGATCAGAAGTTTGATTATTCTTAATTCATCTGGTATCCTTCTCACTAACTACAGTTCCTGCTCCTAGCAGTGACCTACTCGAAGCATCCTGCAAAGGCTTATGGGTAAGCAAATTCAGCAGATCGTAACACCTTCTCCGCATTGCACCTGATTGAGGGGGGAGAAAAATCCTGAGCACATGCATTTTTCCAATCCTCCTGTACCCCATTTAATCCTCCAGTCCCTCTCAGCTTTCATCCATCCTTTTACCTCTCCCTCTCTCCTTTCTTCCTCTTCACTCTCTTCCCACCTCCCTCTCACATGCTCTCTCCACCTCTCTCTCACACGCTCTCTCCACCTCTCTCTCTCTTTCTCTCTCTCTCTTTCTCTCTCTATCATCCCATTTCTCCCCCTCTCTCTCTCTCTCTCTCTCTTTCACTCTACCCAACAGGCGGGAGCAAGATTCATTCAGAGCACAATCGGCACAAGACATGAATACAAAGCAGAACTGCATCAAACACACACACACACGCACACACACACACACACACACACACACACACACAAAACACAATCAAACACACAAAATGTCTCTTTAACCTCTGAAAGTGATGATGAGCTAGCTGAGTGTGAAGACTGTACACACAGATACACACTCACACAAACACACACACACACAAATACGCACACACACACTTGCCTACCGACATGCACATACACACAAAGTAGCACACTCTTGCTTTAACCTCTGTAAGTCACGACGAGAAGACAGAGTGCAGAGAATCCAACACTTGTGCCGCTTGTGCAAACTATATTTAAACAGCCTCTTCACTCTATTCCTCAAACTTAACTTCACTCTGAGGTCTTTGTATCTGCATTAGGAGCTAACCATGAGCGTGTGAGCAAAGACACCCACCTTTCCTCGAGCTTCCCCACAGCGATTTTTCACCCCAGTTATGATTCGACGGTAGGATCGCCTTTAATTCACGTTTAAGGCGTATCTTTATTGCTAATTAATAAGTCAATCGGAGGCCATCAGCACAGCTTCCAAGGGCTTGGAGCTTTAAAGGTCGTGGGTTTGATTGACACCTTTGACATAGATTCTCTCTGGCAGGCGTCGCTGTGAATTTTGTGCTGATTTTTTTTTTTGAAAAGATGAAGATGTAATTCCTGGCAGGAAGTTTTACAATCCAGGTATGAGTTCATATGAAGCATGTGACTGTCCTTTCAGAGCTACGCCAGCAAAGTGGCTTCTGAGGTGGAATAGTCATTCTTCAGGTTTATTGATTGGCTGTTTGGCCGATAACTTTGATTGGCTGTTTGAAAATATCAATAGTCCCTGTGGTGCCTGTATTTGTAACGAGAAACACGGTCTTTGCACATTTAAACTGATCAACCATAACATCGTAACCAGCGACACGTGAAGTTAGGATAACATTTTCCTTTATTGGTACCCGTCATTGGGTGGGGTATTATGCAACAAGTCAACATTCTGTCCTTGACTGTCTTTGTGGCGTCATCGATCCAACCCACTTCATGTTATCTTTTATTTTATTTTACTTTAAACGCTGCAGCACACTTAACTTCAACGAAATTTTATCATCTCTAGGATAAATCCGTTCATTAGTTTTATCGTAATCTTGCCAACAAACAAGCAAAGCGGTAAAAACATTACCTCTTTTCAACATTTAAATTTACAAGGTAAGAAAAGTACAGAGGAGGATAAGGGCCACATATGGTTATGTGAAATTATATGAAGGAATTCTGACTTTATTTTCAGAAGTCTGAGTTTAATCTCAGAATTCTGACTACTCTCAGAATTCTAACTTAAATCTCAGAATTCTGACTTTAAATTCAGAATAAAAAAGAAAAGATCATGTAGTCCAACTTCTTTATACATTCAATCAGAATTTTCAGATTAATGTCAGAATTCTTAGTTTAAAGTCAGAATCCTGAGATTAATGTCAGGAATTCCTTCCAAAATTTCACATTGAACTCAGAATTCTGACATTGTTCTCAGCATTCCAACAATTATCATATAGGACAATTTTGACAAAAAAGTCAGAATTCTGAGTTTAATATCAGAATTCTGCCATTAAAGTCCGAATTCCGAGTATCAAGTCAGATATATAGTATAGTCAGAATCCCCCCCCAAAATTTCACATTAAACTCAGATACTCAGAATATAGCCCATTCTGAGAATTGCTATATGATAATTGTTCTAATTTCTTTTAAATCAGAATTCTGAGATTAAAGTCAGAATTCTGAGATTTAAGTCAGAAATCCCAAGTTTACAGTCAGAATACTTAGTATAAAGTCAACATAGGGGGGATTGCACCAAGCAGGATTACTCCGTTTACCGGGTAATACATGAACTAGGATACGACATCATCTCTGAGGATGTGGTACGAAAAAAGCGATGATAAACAGTTAAGTTTAACCATTTCAGTGTCGAAACATAAAAAGGCTGGCAAAATCATTTTCAAAAGGTGAGTAAACAATCAAGCATCCTGGAAGTGTCATATAGTTAGTCATCGTTGCCATTTCGATTGGTCGTCAGGCTGAGATTGGGAGGGTTCATCCGTGATGACTCAGTCACTGCGTAGCACCGATGACTGAGCAGCGTCTGCCCTTTTGCACGCGTCGAATAAAAGGTCAGATGTGTGGTGGCGGCTGCTTGACGAATGCGTTGCCTGGACAGGACTTCACAGCAGCCAGACAGAAATGAAAATGGAACACGATATTATACGCTTCAAAATAGTTTCAGTAGTTAACCCTACAAAATTGAAAAAAAAAAAAAGGTGATTTAACTACCGCAATCCCTGTGCCAGTTTGAAGAGAGTAGATTTATCATAAACTATGAGCGAACATAGTGACATTACAGTTTACTAACGTAATTCACGCAGGAAATACTTCTACATCCGGAAGAGGGAAACATTAGAATTTTTTGTGCAGACAATCATGGATTCTTTATGATACCTCTATAAGGGGTATCTAAAATTTTAAGCATGTTTTTCATGGTTACAGAAATTCATGTCTAGATGTTTGAATTGCTCTTCATTCTGGTTTTAATTAAGAAGCCAGTTCCGTCCTCCAAGATGAGCTCCTCAGCTGTGTCCATCTTTGGGTTTCCTCAAGTCCTGGAGATGGACTGACCCAGTCTCCTAGCCATCACAAATTCACTTAGATCCTTAAGCTGGACCTTTTTCCATTCCAAGATAAAGATAAAGATAGCCTTTATTAGTCCCACAATGGGGAAATTGCAATGTTACAGCAGCAGAGCATGTTACAGAGTAAGAGTAACAGAATAAGAATAACATCGTATTATGCGCAATTAAAATAAATTAAATTAAATGTACAGTGCAAAAACAAAGTGCAAGTGAGGTAGGTGTGTGTGTAAGTGTGTGTGTAGTTGTGTAGGTGCGTGTGTGTTACTAGCACAGTAACACACACGTTACTGGTTGTGGAGTCTGACTGCTGCAGGAAGGAACGATCGGCGATATCGCTCCTTCACACACTTGGGGTGAAGGAGTCTGTCGCTGAAGGAGCTCTCCAGTGCAGAGATGGTTTCCTGCATGGGGTGGGAGACGTTGTCCCGGAGAGATGACAGCTTGGCCATCATTCTCCTGTCTCCCACCTCCTGCACCGAGTCAAGAGGACATCCCAGAACCGAACTGGTCTTCCTGATTAGTTACATAGAATATCGTTTCTACAACGAAATGTTCGCTTGCTGCCTAATTAATCCCACCCACTGACAGGTGCCATTGTGATGAGATCATGAGTGGACGTAATGTTATGACCGAGCAGTAAATACAGGATAAACGGCGCCTGAGTAAGAATGCCGGTGTCGGCATGTTAGCATGTTGATGTTAATATTTAAAGTTAGGCGAGTTTATCGACTGATTAGACTAGACAAAGTTTAATATTTCCAAATGTTCTCCCTGTAAATGTCTGGATGAGGGATTTGATTTTTATTTACTTTCTCCTTTTTTATTCATAAAACAAACAGATGGATTATTATTTCTATTGCTTATTACATTAACTTCTACTACATTAACTTCTGTGAGGAGAACACCGTACCCACCAGGACTGTACGGTGTTTCTCGAACAACAAACCCTGGATTAATCCGGACATAAAGGTCCTCCTAAAGGAGAAGAAGAGGACCTTTAGGTCAGGCAACAAGGAAGAGCTGAAGGTTGTGCAGAAGGAACTGAGGAGGAAGATCAGAGAGGGGAAGAACTCCTACAGGAAGAAGATGGAGGACCAGCTGCAGCAGAACAACATCAGTGGTGTTTGGAGAAGCCTGAAAACCATCTCAGGCTTCAAAGGGCCAAACTCCCAAGCTGCAAGGAACCAACAGTGGGCAGATAACCTGAACCAGTTTTTTAACCGGTTCGACCAATCATCTGCCCTCAATCCTCCAGCCCGACTCCCACAGCAGGGACTACTCTCACCCCCCTAAGTCTACTGCCCCTCCCCCACCTCCTCTCCCACTACAAAGAACTCCCAGCCACATCCCCCTGCTCTACCTAACACCCTGCCCCCCCTCCTAGCTATCACCACCCCACCATCCAACCCCCCCAACACACAGCCCCCCTGCACCAGTCTGTCCCTCACAACACTCCAGGTGAGGAATCAGCTAAGGAAGATCAAGGTGAGGAAGGCCACGGGCCCGCACGGCATCAGCTCCAGGCTCCTTAAGACCTGCGCAGACCAGCTGTGTGGGATTTTGAAGCACGTCTTCAATTTGAGCCTGAAGCTGAGAAAAGTACCACTCCTGTGGAAAACATCCTGTGTAGTACCTGTCCCCAAGACGCCGCACCCGAAGGACTTCAACAGCTACAGGCCGGTGGCATTAACATCCCACCTGATGAAGACTCTAGAGCGACTGGTCCTTGGTCATCTCCGCCCGGTGGTCAGCCTGTCGATGGACCCCCTTCAGTTCGCCTACCAGTCGAACATCGGGGTGGACGACGCCATCATCTTCCTTCTCCACCGAGCTCTTTCTCACCTGGAGAAGCCTGGAAGCACCGTGAGGATCACATTCTTCGATTTCTCCAGTGCTTTCAACACCATCCAGCCCACGCTTCTGAGGGACAAACTGGAACTGACCGGAGTAGACGAGCACCTCGCATCCTGGATCCTGGACTACCTGACCAACCGTCCCCAGTATGTGAGGACTCGGGACTGTGTGTCGGACGTGGTTGTCTGCAGTACGGGGGCCCCACAGGGAACGGTCCTGGCTCCGTTCCTCTTCACCCTCTACACTGCAGACTTCTCATACAACACACCCACGTGTCACCTGCAGAAGTTCTCTTATGACTCTGCAATTGTCGGTCTCATCACAGACGGGGATGACAAGGAGTACAGAGGACTGACGCAGGACTTCACGCACTGGTGCCAGTGGAACCACCTCCAGATCAACGCGGGTAAGACCAAGGAACTGGTGGTGGACTTCCGAAGGCACACCCCCCCCCCCACACACCGGTGAACATCCAGGGAATGGACATTGAGATTGTCACGTCCTACAAGTACCTTGGTGTTCACCTGAACAACAAACTTGACTGGACTCACAACTCAACGGCACTCTTTAAAAAGGGTCGGAGCCGACTGTATCTGCTGAGGAGACTGAGGTCTTTTGGAGTGCAGGGGGCGCTCCTGAAGACCTTCTTTGACTCTGCAGTCGCCTCAGCCATTTTTTATGGAGTGGTCTGCTGGGGCAGCAGCATCTCAGCTGCTGACAGGAGGAAACTGGACAAACTAATCAGGAAGACCAGTTCGGTCCTGGGATGTCCTCTTGACTCGGTGCAGGAGGTGGGAGACCGGAGAATGATGGCCAAGCTGTCATCTCTCCGGGACAACGTCTCCCACCCCATGCAGGAAACCATCTCTGCACTGGAGAGCTCCTTCAGCGATAGGCTCCTTCACCCCAAGTGTGTGAAGGAGCGATATCGCCGATCGTTCCTTCCTGCAGCAGTCAGACTCCACAACCAGCACTGCTAGTAACACACACGCACCTACACAACTACACACACACTTACACACACACCTACCTCACTTGCACTTTGTTTCTGTACATTTAGTTTAATTTATTTTAATTGCACATAATGCCTTCTTATTCTGTTATTGTTACTCTGTAACATGCTCTGCTGCTGTAACATTGCAATTTCCCCATTGTGGGACTAATAAAGGCAATCTTTATCTTTATCTTTTATCTTTATCTTATATTTCTCAAACCACATCTTTCGCTCTCTCTCTCTCCCCTCACCTCCATTTATCTATCCATCCCTCCATACTTCTATTTATAAAGATAAAGATAAAGATAAAGATAGCCTTTATTAGTCCCACAATAGTGAAATTGCAAGGTTATAGCAGCAGAGCATGTTACAGAATTGGGAATAATAATAATAACAGAACATTATGTGCAATTAAATTAAATACACATTTTAAATTAAATGTACTAGTGCAAAGTGCAAGTGAGGTAGGTGTGTGTGTAAGTGTGTGTGTAGTTGTGTAGGTGAGTGTGTGTTGCTAACAGTGCTGGTTGTGGAGTCTGACTGCTGCAGGAAGGAAAGATCGTCGATATCGCTCCTTCACACACTTGGGGTGAAGGAGTTTGTCGCTGAAGGAAAAGGGATTCCTTTTACAGGAATCCTACTGGAAAATTTCAAAAGAGCAAGTATTCCAATTTTGAAATCATTTATCCATCCATCCATCCAGCCATCCATCCATCCGTCCTTCAAACCCATCCATCCATCCATCCATCCATTCATCCAACAATCCATCCATCCATCCACCCATCCATCCATCCATCCGTCCTTCAAACCCATCCATCCATCCATCCATCCATCCATCCATTCATCCAACAATCCATCCATCCGTCCATCCACCCATCCATCCATCTATTCATCCCTCCATCCATCCTCCATTCATCCATCCATCCATCCATCCATCCTTTCATCCAACAATCCATCCATCTATATATCCCTCCATACATCCTCCATTCATCCTTCCATCCATCCATCCATCCATCCATCCATCCATCTATTCATACCTCCATCCATCATCCATGCATTCAACCATCCATCCATCATCCATCTATTCATACCTCCATCCATCCTCCATTCATCCATCCATCCATCCATCCATCCATCCACCTATACATCCCTCTATACATCCATTCATCCATCCATCCATCCATCCATCCATCCATCCATCCATCCATCCATCCATCCATCCATCCATCTATACATCCCTCTATACATCCATCCATCCATCCATCTATACACCCCTCTATACATCCCTCTATACATCCAGCCATTCATCCATCCACTTTGTATCTCCTGACATTTTTTATCCGACTATATTTAAGAATCGTGACTTTGGTAATCCTGATTTCTTTGTTTCAGAAAATCATAAAGAGAAACCCAGAACATCTTTTACAACACGGCGCTTCATTTCTCATCAGAGGTCAATATTTCAGTCCTTCTCTTCCTTTGCTCGGATGCTGACTGGCGTTCCCTCTGACGGGGAACGGCTCAGTGACATGAACCCATGCAGTCTCACACAGGGCGTCGCGGCTGATGGCTCTGACTGACACCTCGGCCCTGCTGTGCTGGCATCTCCCTGACACTCCATCCCTCTCTGATGCACATCACTGTTTGCCCGCCGCCCTGAGAAACATGTTTCATGTGTAGCTGTAAAGCCTTCTTTACGCCGCCGTCCTCATTGTTTTCGGTCTGGCGTCATTTAACACTGCCTCTGTTCTTATCATCTTAAAAGTGCTTCAGAAACCATGACCCATTTTAACCGTTAAAGACGCAGAGGGGATTTTTCTTGCTTGTGTATCTTCATTAATAGACGGCTGCAACAGCCTGTCAACATGTCGGAATAAAAAAATCCATCCGGTGACCTCAGAATTTGCAGAACTGCCAGCCCTTAAACCAGAACTATGATCTCACCACTTCCCTTTTAGCCCGTTTCCACAGACTCCCAGTGTGTTCCAGTATGGAGTTTAAGATTCTACGGATTATTTATAAGGGTTCTTCATGGCCTCTCTTCCTCCTACATATGTGAACTGTTAGTAGCCTACACACCAGTGCGCACCCTGAGGTCCTTGGGGGGGCAGAGGTCTTTAATTTTTTCCAGGGGCCCAGATGAAGACAAAGGCCCGGAAACTCTGCAACAATTTTCCTGAGGAGATCAGGTCAACTGTGGCAATGATCTCTGTCTCTCTCGCTCTCTCGTTCACTCGCTCTCTCTCTCCATATATCCTAGGAGTATATATATATACATATATATATATTGTTATACTTTACTATATATGGATAGATATAAAGCAACTTGCGAATTAAATACAACAATTGAAACAATTCACATTAAGTATATATTAAATACATATGTGTATATATATATATATATGTAATTTAATTTGTTTTACTTTTTCTTGTATTATACTTACTTTATAACAAGGGTTCGTTATTCGGATCGTTCTTATTATTATTATTATTTTTATGTCCCCGGTAAAGTCGGGGATGATATGAAATCGTCCGTCTCGTCGGCCGCAGCAGATCTAATGTGTTGAAGCCAAAACTCAGAAACTATCTTGCGGATCATTTTCAAATTTTATACCCACATACACCTTATACATAGAATCGAGGGGATATATGTAGTATTATTATTATTATAACATATTTTACTCCAAAAGTACTTATTTTAATCACTGGGGGCAGCGTTTTTTCGGAGATACCTGCACATCGATTGGAGCAGTTCAATCAGGGGAATTGCTTGTACAATGCAGGGAATTGGGGGCTTTTCAGGGATATACACTTTCGGTTGGGACGACAGCGTAGACCTAGTTATAACTATTATCATTTCACTTTTACATCGCTAAATAAACATTTCCTCATGCATCTTCATATTTGCTCCATACCGGCTGTCTCGTCGGTGAGGGCTGTTGTCTTTCTGTGAGATGTTTATTCAGACTTAAATCAGCTGTTATTGCAGAACTGTGAAGAGACACAGTGTTTAAATGCAAATTCAAAGCTTTGCAACGACAGCAGAGGGAACAGAGGGAAGGGCAGAGACAGGTTGAGGTGATAGAGAGGCTGTGGGAGAACTTGATGAGGGAATTGGTTGAAGGATGGAGAGAGGGGGATGATGCGATGAGGGGGTATTTGGTGGGAGGGGAGAAATCTGAGGTCAGGAAGTAAAGAGAAAAGGACACAGTGGAATGGTATTTTAAAGGGAAGGAGGCCAGAGGAAAACAATAGAGCGAGAGTTAAAGTAATTGAAATTCATTGCCATGGCGGCTGGCGGAGGAACTACGAGGGCATGACTTAGCTATGACTGAACAGCCGCTGATTGCCCCGCAGTGTCCCTAAATGTGTGTGTAGTGGTGAGTGTGCATTTGTGTCACAGAGTATTAGTTTGAGTATATTATCTCATCTCTGCGCGAGTGTTTGTTGGTAGACCTCGCACGCCACCTGCACAAGCTATTTTGACCTAATGTCTCCTCCGTTTAATGAGTTCTGTTCTTAATTCATCACAGACAAATTGATGTGTGACTGCGTTTCTTTCGGTTTGCTACTTTCGCCCGCCTGCTGTTGGTTTCAGGTCCCAGCTATACTATTTATTAAAGTTGAAAACTTACATACAAGTGTAGTTGTTTATTATTAGAACGCCTGAGTTACTTTTCAGAAGGACTGTGGGTGTCTGATCAGAATGAGCTGTTACACATAGGGACTGGATGGATGGATGGATGGATGGATGGTTGGATGGATGGATGGATGGAGGGATGGATGGATGGATGGATGGATGGAGGGATGGATGGATGGATATATGGATGGATGGATGGATGGATGGATGGATGGATGGATGGAGGCTGGCTGCATATGTTTCTCCCTTAAATGTGAACATCTCAGCCATCCATTTTCTACTGCTTGTCCGGGGTCGGGTCGAGGTGGCAGCAGGCGGGATTTCCAGACATCCCTTTACCCAGCAACGCTCTCCAGCTCCTCTGAATGAAGAGCATTTCACCATTGACATTTCATCAATCCATTATCCGTAACCGCTTATACCGTTCAGGGTCGTTGGGGCTGGAGCCTTTCCCAGCTCAAACATTTCTTCCATTAAATCCATCCAACGTTGAAATCAACTCAGCCACGGTCCCAATTTAGAGTACCGGTGTCGAGAAGTATTCCAGATTCACTCGATTAAGAGCAGATGTGTCGCAAACGTTTCCATAAAATATTTATTTCGCCATTTAAAAAAAACAGCCGAGCCATGATTTTATTGCCACTAATAGCTTTGTTTGTTTATTTGCGCATGTTTTATGACTTAGCTGCCTGTTCCAAAGGTCATAGGTGATGCATGTTTCAGGCTCTCCGGGTCCATTAACCCACGACCATGACAAACGGCACCCGTCCTGAGCTCCTACAACACACCACACTTCCCCCGAGCGAAGCAATGACTCCTAGAAACGCCTGCCACTGTCAGCTTTTTGTTAGAATGGAGGAGGGAACCTCCACATGACGCTCAGCTGATGTATTGCCCACCCATACCGGCGTTTAAGTCCGGCTTTCTGCGCCAAACTGCTCCTCTGAAAGGATTTGCTGCACATAACATATTGTACTATATATACCGCGTATATGTAATGGAGGGCGATATCGCTGCTTTCAGACTGTGAGCTCATCTGAGTGTCATTGTCAGCAGGCTCGGAAACGAGACCCTCATCTCCCAGCCCACACACAGAACAGCGCCGTTCTTATAGACGTATAGTCCATGCAGGGCAGATTTATGTGCACGGCATATTCATTGAATATAGAGAGGATATTCGTACTCTACATCAGCATTTTATTTTCAGAGCAGTATTGGCTCGCGTCTGCTTTAAGCAGTGCTTCTTCATCGAAGGTGTGAGTGATGTTGTGCTTTCACATGAGTGGATAAGTGCTTTGACAAAATCCTTGTCCTTGGTTTAACGTTCATGGCGCCAGCGAGCTTGTCACATGTGACAGCAGCAAAGGGTATGCACAGACTAATGTGGATGAAGAGGTCGGATTTTTCCTACTTTAAGATTCCTTCGAAACCGTTTTCAAGATGTAATGCTCTGGTTTTCCACTTTCCATCCCATTTATGGAAACTTTTGTCTGTCTTCAGTTGAAAGTTGAGTGGACATGTTGAAAATAAAAATAAAGTAAGTTACATGTTTTGTTAAAGCCCTAATGAGAATAAAAAAGGAAACAACAAATAAAGAAACTTTAACTAGTATTGTTCAAAATTAAGAAAATTGAAGAAACTAACTGAAACCCATGAAACCATGTCTTAAAACCATTTTTTTTGGGGAAAATTGGTCCTCCTAGCAAGAAAAATATGAACTATTAGATTGAAATAGGTGATATAGAAGTCACATTTGAGTCGTTTCATATGCACACAATTTGAATTAAGTCGGGCCGATGGTTGAGAAATTACGTCCGGAAATTGTTTGGTGGTAAAGCTCCACTTTGTGACTTAAATATGCAACCGACATTTCTCAAAATCAATCCAGTTCTTACTCACACTAAAGTCTATGGGGTTATAAAAGTTGTAAATGACCCAGGAAATAGTTTTTGAGTTATGCTGAAAAAGCATAACTAAATGCTTAAAAGCATTACTCTTCACGTCAAAAAGACATACTGTTTTGCCTTTTTTTCCAAATTTGATTCAAGCATGAATAATGGAATATGAAAATGAATTTTTCCCCTCCAAAGTCGGAGAACAGTGGCTGTCATTTCTCTCTGATTGATAAAAAATGTTCGGGCGAACATTCGGTTTCATATCTTTATTACAAACAATTCAGACCTGAGTGGTTCTGCACATTAACGGGGGGGGGGGTTATAAGGTTATTGGGGTTATGTTTCTTTATGTCCGCAATTTTTTCATCTTCTCTTGTGGTTTTCCTGGTGGGCACAGGCTGTTTTCGATTTATTCGCCTTAGTGGCAGGACGGATGTTATGGTGTGAATGTAATGGCTACTGATGCAATACGTGAGTCTGTGGGCCCGTTTCCGCTGTGGTTTCACAGGTTCTGGTTTTCTAAGAATTTGCTGCTCTGGGGAAAGATGCTGCTCGATCAAGCTCTCTCCTGCAACAAACAACTCTTTGGCTACAACAGATAGTTTCTCACTATTTGATTCACATGAGGACGATCGGAGTGTTATTGTTTTAACGGCCTTTGTAATAATAATTTGTACACGTATGGTTCCAATAAGGAAATACGTTTAAGTGCGAAAGTTTCCAGCAAATGGCCTGGAGAGTTCAGGGGACAGAAACTTAAGAAAGTATGTGCAAAAAGAACACCAGCTTGAAGTTTGCTTAACCGGCTGGCTGACTCTGCTAAGAAGAGTGGATTGTTGGATGTTGAACTGGAGCTTTTTACAGGGAAGACATCCTCAGGCAGGAAAGGGAACCTGCTGAGAATGTCAGTAAGGAGCCAAAACAGAACCAGTGCTGGGCACGGGAACCAAGCTGATCAACTTATATAGTATGTTTTATTTTATTATTATCTGATTTTCCATTATATTCTCTACAATTTTTTACTCTCTTGATGAATGCAGTTTTAGAACTAGGTCTATGCTGTCGTCCCAAAGGACCCGCAGAAAAGGCTAGAGATGATGTACACCTGTCTTATTATTATCCCCGAAAAAGTCCCAAATCCTGTGTGTTGTACAAATAGTCCCCCTGACTGAACTCCTAAAATTGAATGTGAAGTTGTGTTTTTTCATGACATTCTTATTGAATTACGTCTAGAAATCAGAGTTTTTTCATGAAAAAAAATCCCTCTAGTAAGTAAAATATGAACTACTGGATAAATGATATAACCACAAGATAGATAATAATAATAAAGATAATAATAATAATAATTATACGTTTTATTTATAACCTCTCCTCGAGTGGATTCATACCTACCAGATTTGGACTTAATCAGAACCAGAAGTGCCCATTTTGGAGCCAAAGCTCCTTCTAGTGTTGGAAATAGAAAAGTGACCGTTCCAAAAGTCACTCCAGCTCTACCTCACACTAAGTTCTATGTAGGGATGGAATTAAAAATGATCCATGAAGTTTTAAGTTATCGCATAAACACGAAAGACATGCGGCGGATGCGGCGGATGATGATTCCCTTACTTCCCCCGCTTCTCAGAGAAATAATAATGTTTGTTAAGAAACAATGTCAGACTATTCCCCCAGCGGTTAAGTCAACGTGATGCTGAGCCTGTAAGCATATCGTCACAGGTTCAAGATATGTGAGCTTGGCAGGCTGCTTTTAGTTCGTACTTCTGCAGTAACTCACCAACACGCCGAGAGGGAAGCGGTTTTTTCCTGTTCCTCTGCCGCTAACGTCATTTGAGGCTGGTGGTGTGAAAAACGTGCACAGTTGCAGCAGTAACCACACATGTTGCAGGTGCAACACTGGTTACCGCTCTCACTACGACAAACAAGCATCACCGAACAAAAGCCAGATTTGGTTGGGCCATGTTTCCTGCCATGTTTTTTATCCTGCTTCTGTATATACAGTGATTCAACCGCCACGTGAATTAAACAGCTTCTTGACTAACGAGCTCAAATTAAGAGTAAGGCCCACTGCCCATTCATCAAATCTACAACAACTGACAGTGTGAAAAATGTCTCCAAAGTTAAGTAAAGATTATAGATTTCGGACCCCTTTCAAACAAAAAGTTTCAATCCTACATATCACATTATTTCATGTATACTGAGACTTACATGAATAATGACTTACAAAATATTTGTGAAGGAGGCCGTATTTCCTGCAGCCCCACACACGATAACCAGTTTAATAATTGTTCATATTTCCTGGCCTCAGTCTCCAGAAGATAGACATTTATTGACGTCATCAAATCACTGCAGAATTTTCCATACGGCTCTGAAATAACATGCGGCATCTCCGGGGTTTCAACGGTTT
>JBBDHG010000023.1:1790000-1902500 GCA_037951165.1 Lophius americanus | reverse complement strand
AGGTGGAGCTCCTATTTCTGCCCAGTAGGTAGAGGAGATGATGCTCAGGATAATCCATGATGGACGACAGTGTGTCCGATGTCCTCCTGTCCACCAGCTTCTCAAAGGTGTCTGGTTTGCAGCCAATGACGGAGCCGACCTTTTTGATCAGTTTATTCAGTCTGTCGGTGTCTGGGGCTCCGATGCTGCTCCTCCAGAACACTGCAGCATAGATGACAACACTGGAGACAACCGACATCATTAGGACTTTAATCAGGTGGCAGAGCTACAGTGGGGACAGAGAATCAACGAGGCATAGTAGGAGGAGGACAGAAAGGGCAGAGATGATGTACGTCTGTCATCCTGCTGCTTTCCCAGAATGCCTTTGTAAGAGGTGAACGGCACCAAAGTCAGCATATACTTTATTACACATTCAAGGGGCAAAAGAAGAAGCAAAGAAGGGGCGAGAAGGGGAGAGAGGTAAGAAGAGGCCTGGCTTGGAAGACAGGTTGCTAGGGAGAAAGTGACAGGAGAGCAAAAAGGAGGAGAGACCTCGGAGGACATTGTGAGGGAGTGTGCTGGAGCTTAAGGGCTCAGATGCGGAAAGGCAGGAGTGCAGAAGGTAGAGGAGTCATGGGGGAGAGCAGCAGGTATTGTGCGCATCTGCCACCTTCTGCTCCTCCAAGCCAAAGATGCCCAAGAGGAACTGTGGAGGAGGAAGAGGAGCAGGGGGAGGGGACGAGGGGCGGCACAATGCCACCAGCACAGGGAGCATTATTACACAGACCTGTATTCATTTTTTAGGGCTGAATTCAGGATCGTTTTCTAGACGTTCCCTTTATGGTTCTGAGATGCTGAGCGGCGTATTCTGTCTTTGAAATGTTAGCGTGTAGAACGCAAACACAGGGCAGAGACGGAGATGAGACAGAGAGAGAGAGACCTGAGAGAAGGAGGTGGCTCGGTGAAAAGAAAGGAAATGACATCGGTGGGAGGGGGAGCTGAACAGCCGCCACGTACGTAACTTTACTGAGGTTGACACCATCCCAGAATCTCATGAATAACATCCCTGTGTGTGGGTCACCACAAGTGTGTGTGTAGGTCACCACAAGTGTGTGTTTGTGTGTGTTTGTGGGTTTGTGTGTTTGTTATAAAGCAAAAGAAACCACGGGCTGAACCTCTGCCTATCATAGGCCCTGTGAAGTCCACCGGGACTGTGAGCGACGCAGAAATGACCCAGAAAGGCGGGACTCACATCTGTGCAGACGTCAGAATATCAAGGGAGCATATCAGCAGAGTTTAAAACGACACCTTTAATCCTTCAGCAGACTGACAGGGAGTATTAGTCATTTATTAGTTAGTCCTCTGAATTAGCTGTACATTTTACGAAAAAATGTGTGTGTGTGAGAGAGAGAGAGAGAGAGAGAGAGAGAGAGAGAGAGATTCAGTATTAAAAAGAAGAGAAAGAGGAAATAAATGTAATAAAGATTTAAATAGAAGGCTTTAGCTATGCTAGCAGTTTGTTGAATGTCAATAATAATAGTTTTTTCATCTCTAATGCTGAGATGCAGAAAACGATAAACAAATTTAAAACATTGCAGGCATTTAAAAAATCAAAGTTGTGTGTTGTTAATTTCTCAGAGTTTCCGTCTTTTCTTCTCTTTTCAAAGTCCCTGTACCTACAGCGCCTCTTCAACGCAGTGAAGTGTGAGAGAAGTGAATGGTTGTGCGAGGTTAGTGGGGGATGGGGAAGTAATACCATCTGTGTTCAAATATGTTTGCTCACGTCTGGCATAAGGTGTCTGAGACGGACGTGAAGCAGTGTGTGCTTAATCTACTGCACACCGTTAGTTGCAAAGGCTCTGTAATTTAAAAGGAGGGAGCTGAAGGGAGTTGAGGTAAAAATGTTATGGCGCTATTTCTCACTCTTATTTATATACATTTATAGAAGACAAATTCATTCGATGCGTAACGATTCATGGATCCATATTTTGTCCGTAGAACAACGATCCAATCAAATCAGATGGAAAGTCAAAATAACGATATATATCGTCTCTTTTAAGGTACACCTTTAATTTGAAATTTCTACCGGTGCATGCATGCAGTGTTTCCTGTACACAGGCTCCTCCCCTATCAGCACAGAGACCTGTGGACCAATGGGGTCCAGCCAGAGGCTGCGGTTTAGTTTTATCCTTTTATTCAGCTCTCCCTGATCGTTTGCGTTCACTTAGGCAGATGAACCATTTTTCAGGCTCAGTCTGAATGTTTACTGCCTCACAACAATGAGGAAAAATAATTAGCGTTGGTCCGTTAGCGTAATGCTAACATATAGTGGTAATTGCCGTATACCAGCCCTAATCGAAAAATAAACAATGATATACAGATAAGCTATTTCACTAAACATATATTTGTCAGTTAAACCTATAAAAGTGTTTGTTAATGAGACGCTGAGTTCAGCATGTAAACATTCGGAGTTTAATACTTCCAAACCACTGAGCGCAGCACCGATCAGAACCATGTAAATCCAATGTCATGAAACATAAATGTAGACAGTTATGTTCATAACTCAAAGGTAATCCGGGGCCCTTAATCTTAACTGATCTGAAAAAAAAACACATTTGTATCTAAACATATAAAATGGATCACTTTAAAGTGAAACACGGGTCTTTGATTGTTTTGTTTTTGTTATTATTACATTTCAGCACAAAATTGTCAAACATGTGAAAAGTGTTTAATCATTTTTCTTTCTTGTGGGGAAACCAGATTTCACACATGATATCGTCTGAAGTCGATCGCAGGCACCTGAATCCAATCGAACCGTAACCGTATAGTGGCAGACTTTGTGATATACGCAAATATCCCATCGTTGTCCAAAGAATCGATGTAATAACGTATCGTGATTGAACTGGTGATGTACCACCCTAACAATGAAACATAAACACATTCTGCCGACGCTTGATTAGCATTTCTTTTTTTTAATAATTTCATTATTTCATCATTTTTATTTCACCAATAGTTTCTGTTTGGTCAATTTTGCGTATTTGTTCTACTTGTATTCTGCCGTAACACTATAATTTCCCCTTGGAGATGAATAAAGTGTTATCTTATCTGATCGGATCTTACACTTCAGCGCTCCAACAGTCCCATCTGTTTACCGATTGACGCATCCTTGGAAGCAAAAACAAAAACAACTAATGGAAGAAGAGATAAATAAAACACTAATTTGAACTCATCTTTACTAATATAATTCCCCCTCTTTATTCCGGTGTTCTTTTTCTTCGTCTGTAGCTTCGCTGTCCTTTCCGTGCATTTTCTGTTATTTCTACAAACATTCCTTCTTACTCCGGGAAAACTAAATGATGCAAGGAAAAGCAATCTATTGGTCTCGGCCTCAGTGGAATACGACTCACCTAATCAATACGCCAACCAGTTAATTGATGACAAAGGCGCAGATTCACATCACTACCTTTTCATAACCCAATAATCAAGAAGACCTGAACAACAATGAATATCCAAAGTAGCCGACATGAGTTGGAGAAGTAAGTTTACAAAATGAATTGGCACCAGCTCTTCACATTGAGGGGTTCATTGATCTGGATTATGTAAGGCAGCGCTAATTTCCCACAGAATTAGAACTCAGTATCGGCCCTAACTGCTTTGCAGTGCAATCCTGTAGGGCAAAATGCTTACAAGCATCCGATACTGGATGACACATGTCTAGGAATAACCTAGAATCAATGTGATGGTTAATTGGTAGAGTGTGAGCTCACGTAGGTAAACGTGATCCATCAATAGATTCTGCTCCCCGATAACAGATGCTGTGTGATGAGGCCCTTTGTGCCAGGCTCTAACTTTGTGTCAGGGCCGCTTGATTAAAGGAATAAAGGCCTAATTGAACCGTTTCATTGACTCAGCTGTGGTCCACAACGAAGCATAAAGACATTCAGAGAAGAGAAGGGGACACTTTTCACTTTTAACACTCCTTTATTTAGTGAACATTGAACATCAACAACATGAGAGAGAAAAAGATAAGAACAGTAAAATAAACCATAGAACCAGGGTCAGTGTGTTCACACTCTCACAGTCACATAACCGCAGTCATCATCTCAATCAGACATGTGTCCTCCTACAAATGGAGACCGGCTTCACAGCCTTCACATCAGAGTGGGCTGACAGCCCACTCTGATGTGAAGGCAGCCAAGTTGTTCGCCAATCGGTGGAATGTGTGTTCCACTCTCAATAGGCCTGCAGTCAATACTTTAAGGTAGGGCAGAGGATCAGGACTCAGGTTCTTTCTGCTCTTACATGTCGCCTGCTTGGTACAGGATAAGATGAAATGAATTAAAATAAATTTAGACCTTTTTTATATCTGTGTATAGTTTCATCCAAACACAGTGGGGTAGGGAGAAAACCTCACTCAAAGTCTCCACCCTTCGCTTAAAGAGGGCAGAGAGTCCAACGTGTGAGGGTCAGGTCACCACAAGTTGTTCGACAGTCTCAGATGGAAACCAGAACAAGCAGCACGATAGCCAGAGCTCCACTGGAGGTTAGCTATTCATTTTTCAACAGGGGGTTTGTAGAAGACACACCACCAACCCTTAGAGGAGGAGGTGAGTTCAAATACCTCAGTCCACCACGACTGAGACTCTCCCTCTTTTTTTGTAATTTGCCGAGTTGGTTATCACTAGTGGGGAAAGATGTTCTGAGTTCAACTGGAACTTGGACCTGGTAGCTGTCTGACCTCTCTGTTCTTTCCAGGTTCTGTTCTTTCCAGGTACTAAGGATTCCCCCCGGTCCAAAACTCAGTTGTCTTTGACTATCAGGAATAAATTACCAAAAGTAATTGGAGTAAAGTACTCTGTTTACAATCCGGACACTGTGCTGATGGGCCAGATTTGCATCTAATCCATTACAATACATCTCTGCATTCTGTCACCCTGATTGGGAATGGAGAGCGATCAGCACGATATCAAGATCCCACATCAATATATGTGTTCAATATATGGCTGAGATTACTAGCTAAGTCTTAAGATCTCATTTTGCTCAGAATTCAAATATAGCTTCATATGTTCACTTTAGTTCCCTCGAGGTTCCCCTTGGACCACATCAAGGTGTTCTGCAGCAAAAACAAACTGCACCACTATTTGCCAGGAGGCTGTCACAGCGTCGATGCTTTGGTCGATGCACACTTGAAATGAGAACTCATTCAGCAGGCCGGAGAGTCGTCGTGCCTCCCATATAATGATTAAAATTCAGTCTGTTGTTCAGGTAAACCCTCGAGTAAAATGGTCAAAGATGGGGATTTAGTTCAGAGCTCTAGTTTAGATGGTTTGCTTCATGTGTTAAACCCCTTTAATGTCCTGCCCAGTTATTTGATTGGGCTCATTTTTGGTCAATATTCCTTATTCCAAAATGTGAGTGAACCTGTTGATATTATGACCCAGTGCCAGCATGCACATGCTGAAGAGCAAGGGGCCAAGGGTAGAGCCTTGGGGGTCACCACAGTTAAAAGGGGTTACCTTTGGGGATACATTAACTATAGTTATTGAGAAAGTCCTATTTCGATAGGTGAGATTTTTTGGGGCATATTGAAGCAAAAAAACAACATTTATTTCGTTTTTACTATTTTCAAAGAAATACAAAACTTTTTGTATAAATTTTTTCAAAATAAGAGTCTCATTTTGTTTTTCAGTGTTTAATTTCGTCCTTGACCCAATTATATGTCATTTTATTGTTAATACAATGTGTCTAAATGAATAAACATCCAAAAGAAAAGATAATAATATGATATAAGAATTCTTTTTTCTTTTTTTTCTTTTTCTTTGTGAGAGATTCAAAGGGTTAACTAGTTCTACTAGAGCGCAGTGTAGCTATAATAGTAGAGGTAAAGATTACTCCAATGGCCCCGTAGAACGAGAACATGTTCATAACTTTTGATTAACAAGCTATTCATAAATAAGATATGTTATCAGATTTTTTTAAAGGGTGTCACTGTGTGGCTCCTAGGGTGCAGGTTTTTCTTCCAGCTAAAGAGCACTGCCGAGAGCGATAGGTTGCAGGTGTGTGAAGGTGTGCACATGTGTGTGCATGTTTGTGTGTGCGTGCGTGTAGGTGTGTTTGTGTGTGTGCGTCTGAGTGTGTGCATGTGTGTGTGTGTGTATGTGTGGGTGTGTGTTGTGAAGAATAATACCTCAAACATAATAATAAACACAGGATATTTCCCACACCTAGCATGACCGCAGGGCAATCACTCAATCAACACCCTGTTTATACCCAGACAAACAGGACACATTCTTTCCATTGCATTAACCACCCTTCTTCTGCTGAAGGGATTTCAATATGATTCTAATAATTTTTTGATTATGGAGTTACAGCGAGGTGAACAAACTCAGGGTGGGGAGGAGCTGCAGCTCCGAGAACGACAGAGTGTTTCCTACGAAGGGATGCAAACCATGTCCGTTAACACCGAGCACATTATCAATCTCATTTCAGGTTTTATTGATACTCGCAAGGAAATAGCTACATTCTGTAAAAGGTAGATGAGACCATAACTGCAACTCCTGGAGGGAAATACGCCAATTTCCAATCAGATTTAAGTATCATGTAATTTTTTCTTTTTTTTGGCTTGTCTGTCGTAAGCAGCTGGTCTAATAAACCTCCAAGCAGTCATTTATTTTGAATTACAGAGATAATATGCAAGGTTTTCAAAGTTTTACTGCATTTATATCATTTTCCAAGTTTTAGTTGTCATCTCGTAACACTATCAGCAACCAAATGGCTTTGTATTGGCACATAAAGAAAGAGCATGAAATCAGAACTGTGCAGAACATTATGCACCTTAACATTAAATGAACTGCACCCTCTTTAAGAAGATATCCAACCATAAGTTTTTTATTCCAACAAAACAGATGTAAAGTAAAAAGAAACTGTATTTACTTTTGACTTGTTCACCCAAATTCAGCAGTAAATCTTATTTGTTCCAAATAGTAATATTAACATGAGCAAACAGGGTACAAAAAAAACGCACTCCCCGACCGGTGAACCACGGAGCCTTGCTGCTAACTCTACCAGGGGATCTGGTCCATATTTTAAACATGCCGGGAGTTCTAGCAGAATTTTAGAAGTTTGTCATCTGTATTGGCAGAAAGAGGAGGAGAGACTCTAAGCACTCACACATGTCAGCAGGATGACGCTTTCAATTCCGGGTACTTCCCGGCGAGGTGGCACACATTAGAGACGTAAACCTTTTCTCTACTTAAGCTGGGCTCACATTGTGCAACTATGGAGTCGTGGCTGTTTGATTTCGCCTCAGACTGTGCGAATCAAATGTTTGCAGAAGCTCACGATTTCTGTGCTCACGCCGTACGACCCGTCCGGCTCCTGCAGCCAGTTGTCGCTATCGACAATTGTAAATAAAGTTTAGTTTGAAAGTTCCGAGGCAGAGAAATTGTTTGTTTGTTAGAAACATTCTAACAATACAGAAACTAGCTGCCTTGATTATTGTTTGCCATCCTGTTTGCAGAAACCTCTTTTTTTTAGGAAGGTGCTGGCATATCTGGACTCGTAGGTGTCTAGAACGCTGTGGACCATAAAGCCGGTCTATTTTACAGTGAGATTTTGAGGTAAGTTTGACTGTATAGAGTGTTATAATCATAGCAAACGACGCTCTGACAGCTGTGAATTTTTCTTCTTATTCGTCCTAATTGTCCAGTTGCTACCAGCCACAAACGGCATTTTCTACTTTTATGACCCTGCCAAAATTTATGATTTTCCAGAAAACCCTCCGATTGTCTCACGGTTGTCCTGAAGGCTCAACTCGGGCCCTCGTGACCCCGCGTACACTGCATGACAAACGACTAAGGACCAACAGCTTGAGATAGCCCGGCGGACCTGAGGCCCATTTGCAAGTGTGACGTGGGCTCAAATCCGACAGGCTTTAGTGTTCCTCCATGTAACGAGGATAAAACAAGAAAAGACAAGATACGACGCGTTAAGATATGATAAGACAAGATAAGACAAGATAAGATATGATAAGACAAGATAAGACAAGATAAGACAAGATAAGACAAGATAAGACATGATAAGATATGATAAGACAAGATATGATAAGAAAAGATAAGACAAGATATGATTATTTAAGATAAGACAAGATAAGACAAGATGAGATAAGACACGGTAGATAATATAAGATAAGACATGGAAAGAAAAGACAAGATAGGATAAGATAAGATAAAGCAAGTTAAAACTAGATAAGATAAGATATAATAAGACTATATAAGACAAGATACGATAAGATATGATAAGACAGGATAAAGCAAGATAAGTCGAGATAAAATAAGATATGATAAGACAAGATAAGACTATATAAGATAAGATATGATAAGAAAAGAAAAGATAAGATAAGACAAGACGAAATGACATAAGACATGGTAGATAATATAAGATAAGATAAGAAAAGACAAGCTACGATGCGGTAAGATATGATAAGACAGGATAAGGCAAGTTAAGACTAGATAAGATAAGATATGATAAGACAAGTTAAGACTAGATAAGATAAGATATGATAAGACAAGATAAGACTAGATAAGATATGATATGATAAGACAAGATAAGACTAGATAAGATATGATATGATAAGACAAGTTAAGACTAGATAAGATAAGATATGATAAGACAAGTTAAGACTAGATAAGATAAGATATAATAAGACAAGATAAGACAAGATACGATAAGATATGATAAGACAGGATAAAGCAAGATAAGTCGAGATAAAATAAGATATGATAAGACAAGATAAGACTATATAAGACAAGATATGATAAGAAAAGAAAAGATAAGATAAGACAAGACGAAATGACATAAGACATGGTAGATAATATAAGATAAGATAAGAAAAGACAAGCTACGATGCGGTAAGATATGATAAGACAGGATAAGGCAAGTTAAGACTAGATAAGATAAGATATGATAAGACAAGTTAAGACTAGATAAGATAAGATATGATAAGACAAGATAAGACTAGATAAGATATGATATGATAAGACAAGATAAGACTAGATAAGATATGATATGATAAGACAAGTTAAGCATAGATAAGATAAGATATGATAAGACAAGTTAAGACTAGATAAGATAAGATATAATAAGACAAGATAAGACAAGATACGATAAGATATGATAAGACAGGATAAAGCAAGATAAGTCGAGATAAAATAAGATATGATAAGACAAGATAAGACTATATAAGACAAGATATGATAAGAAAAGAAAAGATAAGATAAGACAAGACGAAATGACATAAGACATGGTAGATAATATAAGATAAGATAAGAAAAGACAAGCTACGATGCGGTAAGATATGATAAGACAGGATAAGGCAAGTTAAGACTAGATAAGATAAGATATGATAAGACAAGTTAAGACTAGATAAGATAAGATATGATAAGACAAGATAAGACTAGATAAGATATGATATGATAGGACATGATAAGACTAGATAAGATAAGATATGATAAGACAAGTTAAGACTAGATAAGATAAGATATGATAAGACAAGTTAAGACTAGATAAGATAAGATATGATAAGACAAGATAAGACTAGATAAGATATGATATGATAAGACAAGATAAGACTAGATAAGATATGATATGATAAGACAAGTTAAGACTAGATAAGATAAGATATGATAAGACAAGTTAAGACTAGATAAGATAAGATATGATAAGACAAGATAAGACTAGATAAGATAAGATATGATAAGACAAGATAAGACTAGATAAGATATGATATGATAGGACATGATAAGACTAGATAAGATATGATAATATGAGACATGATAAAATAAGATAGAACTTTATTGATCTCGATGGAAATGGGAAGAAGAGGCAGAAAATAAGACGGGTTGTTGGGAGACAGACAGATGGAGGACAGAGTAGTGGGCATGCTGTGCTGCTGATTGATGAGGCTACAGGCAAGAGTTCAAGTGCTGACATGGTTTGATACTCCTGATTTATATTTGAAGGAGTGTTGCTATTACTCTCCGAGAGGTGAAGGAAAGAGGAGCGGATGAGTGAGTTGAAAGTGAGGACATGAGATCGTCCTGGCAAAGCTATCTGTCAATAAGAAGAGTTGCCCTTCATAGAGCAGGATTGAGGATCCACATCTGTATCGGGGATCTGTATGCTCAGATTTCAGCCCAGATGTTTGGGATTGGATTTGCAGCCATATTTAATACAATCGAGTGGGTGGGTAAGTGTGTGTGTTTGTGTGAGTGTGTGTGTGTGTGTGTGTGTGTGTGTGTGTGTGTGTGTAGTATGTAGTGTGTGTGTTTGGGAGTGTTGGTAATGTGCTTGTTTATCTGAATGACAGTGAATAAATCACAGAAATAAAAGCTGTTTATCTTCTTTCGTGGGTTTTACTGCAACTATGTCCGTGTTTGTGTATGCAGGTGTGTATCTTTACGCTTGCATGCATTGTGCATGTGTTTGTGCAGATCAACGCATTTAAAGTGTGTGTGTTTGTTTGTGTGTGCGTATGCGCATGTGTCTGTGTGTGGGTGTGTGTTTGTGGTTTGTATTTGAAAACAAATATTGATAACAAACTAAGTTTAGCACGGAACTTTTCAAAGGTATAGATAAAGACAAACACACACACACACACACACACACACACACACAGACACACACACACACACATACATGAACGCACACAGTACAAAATCCCTCATGGCCAAATAAAAAGAAAAAAAAAAACCCACATGTTTAAAACCCTTAAAGCAATCAAAGCACTTCAGCAGCATCTCCATGTCCAATCACAAGACTTAAGATTACGGCCGTGACCAATGAGGATAAAACGCTTTAACTCTTTGTATCTGTCACATATTCAAACTCTCATGTTTGCCTAACACAGCATGAAAAAAAGCGCAAATCTCCATAAACGATCTCAAAGCATTCAGGTGTGTCCATAATTCCTATATTTTGTATGAAAATTGCTAAAAGAACAACAAGCAGTGTGTGAATGAAATACACAGACGGAGTAAACTTGATGACAAAGTGCGGCGACAAAAAGAGATTTCACCAAATAAGAAACCAATTTGACAAATATAATTAGTGAGCAGCACCTTCCATTGACTGCAGCGGTTAATAATGGAGATCCTCCTAGTTAGCATTGTGTTTCATTAGAATTAATTGGCCGATGATTTGATCACATCACATTTATTTATGAACCATTTTATGACATACACTATTGTCAGGGGATGCACCTCACCGTAGATACTCAGCATACAGGTCATGTGTTACTGTCTTACAAGCTGAGACACACACAGCACAGACTCCCACACCAGACTGGTGTGGCATACATTGAAGCTTGAAAACACACACACACATACACAGACACACACACAAAAACACAAATCTGAACACAAGCACTCACAGAAGACATCAAACAAAGCCACGCAGACAGAGGCGAAGGCATATGTAGCGATGCGCACTGGGGAATCCTGCTGTGATCATAACTGGGGTGATAATCAAGCCTCAGAGGGGAGTTGCCCCCGGCTCAACTTAACATGTATGATGGTATCAGATAGAATATATGCATGTTGTATACAAAACAACAAGAACAAAAACAATGCCTTTGAAAAGCGTGCAAATGCTCCAAAGACGCCCGGCTCCATTCATATGCATGCCAGAGATCTTCCACGCGTAAGGCTCGCCATGCACGGCTGGCTGTTGAGTTCCAGACAGTGAACGGAGTCTCCACTGTTTGGCCAATGCAGGTCAATTAATAATGCAACACTTGCAGAGGTAAAGCAGGCCTGTGTGTCTGGAGGAAGCACGGAGGGGGAGGAAGAGGGAGACAGTGACGGTCGGAGACAAAGAGAATGGATAGTGGCCAAAAGGAGAGAGAGTGTTAATGGGATTAATGTTACTTACACCCAATTAAATGGTGGCTTGGATGCAAAATTTGTTATTTGATTCAAACACTTGTATAAACTCGTAGAGCAATAAACAACTAGGCCTCCGCTGTCGTCCCCGACAGCAAGGGTTTATCCACAAAAATTCCCCAATCGCTTGCTTTATAAAAGCAATCCCCCCGGTTCAAATTAAATGTAGAGTTATGTCCACAGAGATTCTTGTAAGAAAACTCTCCGAAGTGAGTGAAATCTGAAATATTCGAGTACAAGTCTCCTCGAGTTGATTCATATGGAATGAATTTAAACAAAATTGTGCCAACGGTTAGGAAGTAATGTCCAAATAACACTGTTTTTCACAACAAAAAACTCCCCCTGGTGGGTAAAATATGAACTCCTAGGGTAGTGTGTGATATACGTACGAGATAGATCTCCTCCAGCGATTCATACGCACGGAATTTGGTATATATCGGTTCAAATGTCAAAAAATTATGGACTGAAAATAATTGGAGATAAAGCTCCCCCTAGGGTCAGAAGAATTCAACTGATCCAGTTCTTCCCTGCACTAAGGTCTATTTGAGTACAAGATTTGAAATTGATTCATAATACAGTTTTTCAGATATCGCGTTAGCAGGAAGGATCTGCAGCGTTGGATGTCGCGGTGGCCTCTGTGGCAGCGGTGGCGGCTATGACTATCCCATAATATCCCTGACTTTTAATAATCAGTGTCTTGTAGAGAGTTTGCTCGGTGTTATGACCACTTTGACCTTTTGTTATTCTGTTTACCTTCCCTCCCCGCACTCTCCTGCCCTAACATGCCCGTTAATATCTCTACGTATATGCGTACGCAGCGTCCGTCTAAAGACGGCGAGGTCCATACTGTCCGTGTACTTAGCAGTATTTAAGTCACGCGTGCGGTGTTTGGCGTGCGAGACAAACACAGACACGGGACAATTAAGCAGAAATGGAGCTGCTTGTGCTTCATCAATGTGATCGTTGTCTTTCCAGGAAATAATTCAGTGACTGTGAAATTAAATAAAGAGGCATAATTAGTTGAAACAAGCTCATCATTAATGAAATGAAACATGAGGACGATCTGATCCATTTTTTATTTGTTTTTGAAGGGAAGGGTGACTTGTGAATGTAAATAAAGGATAGTCCGCCAAACACAACCTTTTGCAGCGGTTGAGAAGAAGAACAGTCATAGTTTGAAGGCAGGTATATAGATATTTAAAACTGAGTGATAGGATACACGTGTGGAAGTGGGCGGCAGTCGTTATATGCTGATGTGTTTTGGGGTGAGATAGGGATAACAGAGATTAAAGAAGTTGGGGGGGGGGGGGAGAGAACTGTCAGTTTGTGTGAATGCAGGAGGAGTGAGGTGGAATGTGATGGGATGAGTTGAAGGTAGTCAGGGGGAAAAGGGAGGATGGAGGCATGACGGTTAGCGGTAACCATCGAGGTGGAAAAAGGAGGTGATGAGGATGAATGAATGTGAGTGTGGGCACGCATGGCCGAGGGTAGGAGTGCAGAGTACGAATATTAAGCGGAGTTTGTTCCTCTTTGCAGACAATAGGGGCGGGGGGGCTCCAAAGGGCTGATGTGGGGGTTGTGAGGATTTGTGCTGGTGTGCAAGGGGACAGCTGGATGTTCGGGAGGAAAAACAAACCGCTCCGACTGTGGAGGAGTGGGAGGATGATGAACAGAGGATTGGGGTGGGGGTGGTGATGGGGATTGGGGGGGGGGTTGAAGGCCACGAGGCAATGAAAGTCTGTGGAGGGAATTGAGGAGCATTTTGTGGGTGAGACAAACAGTGGAAAGGGGAGGGGAGGAAAGAAAGACGAAGTGTTCGTCGGTGCAGCAGCGCTCCTCACCCTCAAAGGAAGCTCATGTAGTCTGAGCCACTGAGACAGAACCGCCGCTGCATGTGTGTCCGTCAGTTTCTTGCAGCAAACACTCACCTTTTGATGGCTTTAGTTCACGGGACAACTGGGTTCTGGCGGGTTCCTGGATGCATAAACGTTCAGAAACACGTACCAGAGAGAGACCTGTCTGTGAAAAGATACTTACAGGTGTGTATAATTCTATGAACGTGCATAGGTAAAAGGCTGTACATGTGTGTTCGTATTGGACGAATGCACAAAGGTGGGAATGTGGTTATGTGTTGTTCTGATTAAGGACGTGGTGGGAATGTGGTTATGTGTTGTTCTGATTAAGGACGTGGACACTCGCAGAAATAAACATTGATTACATTTAAATAGGAATAGAACCAAAAAAACGTTTTTTTCTTCTTCTCAGTGTTTTTTTTCTTCTCGTTCTCATTCCTTCATTTTCTGATTTATAATCTGATACATTTATCTGTTTAATTATAAATAGTTTTTTTCTTTTTGGTCATTGTTTTGCTATGTAACTAATTTTAGAGAAAAAAATGAATTGTATATTAGTTAATTTAAATTGTAAATACTGTGACATTAAACAAAAATATAACAAAATATGAAAAATGAACAGAAATTGTTAATAATGATGATAATAATAATAATAATAATAATAATAATTATGTGCGGACAGAACAACAAAACCAATATTGGACTATCAAGTTGACGAACTTTTTACAGCCATCATCTTTTTTTTTACTCTCAGAGATGCATAAAAAAGCTTTTTTACGCAGACGTTGAAGTAATTTTGTGATGTTGATTTAGGAAAGTTACTAACATGTTATAGCAAACATGTTATAGCTTTCCCAATCTTTTTGGCGGATTGATTTTTTCCAGAAAACTGTATCCAAAAAGCTGTCGTTGGAAACGCTGAACTGATTGAAGTGAACACACAGGAAACACCTTTCCATTTTTTTTACACACATTTTTTTCATGTAACCAAGTCTACTGTGAGCGTTGGCGAGGGCATGCATGTGCGTTTGTTTACTCAAACCTCTGGTGGGAACTTCACATCAAATGTAAGGCCCCGGTCAAAATGTCTTCAACACACTGCAGAGAGTTGGTGCAGAAATGGGTTAGAGAGAGAGAGAGAGAGAGAGGATGAGAGAGAGAGAGAGAGGATGAGAGGCAGTGCTGGAGAAAGACGGCGTGGAAAAATGAGATGGACAAGGAAGAGAAAGAGAGTGAAAGTTCCAGAGAGGCAGAGAATTTGAGAGTAAAAGATTGAGAGAAGTGGAGATTAAGCAAAGAGGAGATGAGGTCAAAAGAAAGGAAGAAAAGGGAAGAGGGACAGAATGAAGTATGGAGGGAGGAGGGCAGAGAATGAGGTAAGCACAATGGAGCGGTGGAGAGAGGGAGCGGAGCAAGGGCAGGAGATGTAAAGTGAACGAAATAGATGGAGTAGCTGTGAACAAGGGAAGAGGGTAGGAGAGTTGGATTAATGAAATAAATGGAGAGGAGGGCTCTGGAGATAGAAGAAGGAGGGGAGGCAGCGGGAGAAACGGTGGAGAGAAAGAAAGAGGCGGTGGAGGGGGGCAGAGCTAGAAGAAGAGATTAATAGTTTTGTAGATGTGCTCAAGTGTTGTTACCTCAAGAGTAATGTCTTTTTTTTTCTCAAATCCTTTCTTCCGTCCTCCTAGAATCCTTTTGAAAACACTTTTCAAGACACACACACACACACACACACACACACACTTGACCACGCGGGTACACAGTAGTACACACAACGGATATCTGCTGTGACTCACAGAAGCCATCTCCATTCCAGTGAGCGTTTGCCAGCCAACTAATAGGAGGAACTCTTTAATACCGGGCCACTGTGGATTTCAAAGCCACCTATTGTAGTTCACATGTCTCTGAACACGCTCAAAAAAGCCCGGGCCCGCAATTTCAACGCCATAAATATACCACAATGCAGAGCAGGTTCGCTGCATCCGGAGGGGATATGTGTCGGTGCGTATCTGGGCAGGTAGACCCCTGTGTGCCCGTCTGCGTGTAACAATGTGGTCATGCGAGTAAACATTAAATAGTCCCATTTGCAAGGGTTTCCAGGGAGGAACTTTGATCTCGGGTCTTATGATTAATTACTTCACTTGCGTGTCTGTCGGTGCCACCGGGGGTCCCAGGCCTTTCAGCTCAAATCCGCCATGTTCGACATCAGCATGTTCAAAGCTTATACCACAGCCTGTTATCGGGGGCTCGCCTCTTTATTCAAAAAAAAAAAAAAAAAAAAAGGGGGAAAAAAAGATTTTTATTGTAAAACCTGTAATTGCGAAGCTTCCATTTTTAATTTTCTCTGGCGAGAGATTTAAGACCAGGCACCACATGCGGACAAAAAAGTCTCCATAAAAGTATGTTAATGATGGTGTTAAAACATTTATGGCTTATACTCTCAGACCTGCAAACTCTGCATTTCTGTTTCTCTGACTCGGTTCACCGGGCCTCACCTGCAGAAGCGCCTTTCCAGCGGCTGAAGTTGAGCTCTGGCATCATTAATATTTAGCTCTGAATTGCTAATGATCTCTCTGGCTCCTACCATCACACTTCAACCTCCAATTAACCTCTCCAGAACCCTCCACCCACCCACCAACCCACCCGCTCTCACCACCACCGACCCCCCCCTACCCTTGCATAGTTTGCCTCTCCCTCGCCACCCATCCTCCCCTCTCGCTGACTTCCTGCGTCTTTTCTGCTAAATCTCTCTTAGGGACTCACTGCCTTTGCCTCCTTCACCTCTTTTTCATCTCTAACACTCTTTGGCACATTATGCCTCTCAAAGAATGTATGCTGAGACAGTTTTCCCCCTGATGTATTTGTGTGCGCGTGGGTGTGTGTGTGTGTGTGGGTGTGTGCGCGTGTGATTGCACTGGCTTTGTGCTGTCCAAAGCTGAAAGACAGCTCCTGTCTTTCAGAGTTCATCTTGTCTCTTGAGAGGTCCTTCAGTTGTCCTTGGTACATTTTTAATAAAGCTAATCGGAGATTGGTGGATGAACTCTGTCACCTGCCTGTCACTATTTCACTTTTCATATTCCTTCCGATACACTCTCTGTGTAAAAATTGGGGGGGATTTCTCTCGTTGGTGGATGTGGTGAAACAAAAGACGTTGTGTTTTTGTTTTTTAACTGTTTAATGTCCTCAAAGAAAAAGACAATGGAAAAATGTATTTCTTTGCTTATGTTATTTCTTTCCTGTGGTGTCCCCCAGGGCTCCATCCTTGGTCCCTTACTTTTCCGCAGATACATGCTTCCACTGGGTCACACTATAAACAGGTTCAGTCAAGAGGCACACATTTTTCAGGAAATAAAAATTCAAAATGCGTCAATCCAATAGTTGAGCAGGACATTCAAACTTTTAAATATTTGTGAGTTGTGAACTTCCTTCACGACAAAGTTTTCCTCCTATTGCTGAGTGCTGTAAATATATACAATATATTTGAAATATATGCAATATCAGGCGTTTTTACCCAAGTGTGTAAAATACTGAGAGGAGTCGATGCAGGAGGACTCCTAGAACAGATGTTGGCGGGTCCACCTCCAACCTCAAACCAGGAACAAAGATCTACGGGTTGCCCCCAACCTGAAACCAGGAACAAAGATCTGCGGGTTCACCCCCAACCTGAAACCAGGAACAAAGATCTACGGGTTGCCCCCAACCTGAAACCAGGAACAAAGATCTGCGGGTCCAACCCCAACCTGAAACCAGGAACAAAGATCTGCGGGTCCACCCCCAACCTGAAACCAGGATTAAAGATCTGCGGGTTGCCCCCAAGCTGAAACCAGGAGCAAAGATCTGCCGGTTGTCCCCAACCTGAAACCAGGAACAAATATCTGCGGGTGCACCCCCAACATGAAACCCGGAACAAAGATCTGCGGGTTGGCCCCAACCTGAAACCAGGATTAAAGATCTGCGGGTTGCCCCCAAGCTGAAACCAGGAGCAAAGATCTGCCGGTTGTCCCCAACCTGAAACCAGGAACAAATATCTGCGGGTGCACCCCCAACCTGAAACCCGGAACAAAGATCTGCGGGTTGGCCCCAACCTGAAACCAGGAACAAAGATCTGCGGGCCCAACCCCAACCTGAAACCAGGAACAAAGTTGTGCGGGTTGCCCCCAGCCATAAACCAGAAAAAGAGATCCACGGCTCTGCCCGCAACCTGAAACAACAGAAGGAACAGAGGTTTCAGGTTCACCTGCAACCGGAAACAAGGAACAATGGTTGGCGGTCGTCCCTGGGCAACTAGGAAAGTCGTAACTTGGGCAAAGGGAAGAATCTTCATTGGAGTACTGTGAAAAGAAGTCCCGTGGGAACTGTGAGGGATTTTTTACGAGAAGGTGGTTTTGCCGGTATAATTTTTTCGTCAGTTCTTTCTGTTAGAGTTCAGGTCAAAATCGAAGGGCGCAAAATACGAAAACAACCAAAAAGGTGATGAGAAAAATTGAATGAAAAAAGCTTTAATCTACAAAAAAAAAAGCTTACTATTCAAAAAGTTACACCTTTATTCTCATAAAAAAATACAACTTTATTATATATTATTAGAATAAAGATCAAGATTGAATAATCATACTTTAAATTTCTTTTGTTAATGTGGCCCCAAAACTCAGATGTAAGTTTCAAAGTACAATTTTTTTTTAAATTGTCACTCTCAGCTCAATACCTTTTTGGACCTCTATAACGAACACAAAAGATAAAGACCTCACTTTTAGAAGGGACGTCAAATAAGTCAAACAATTATGTTTTTTTTTTTTACCTTTTAAACCTTGAAAGCTCAAATTCAGCCGCAGGAAAAAAAATAGCTATTTCATTGCAGCATGATTATTGCCACTTCCACTTCTCAATTTTAAGAATAAAGCCTTTCTCCTTTTCTACAATCTGTATTCAATTATAAATATAAGTGAGTAGAATAAAGATGCGTGAAGGATTTTTTTAGACATTAGAAATCAGAACCCTTTTCACCTTTGCACAAGGCTTCAAGGTTTCTTTTTAGAGTGTAAAATATTTCAACTCACCTTTAAAATCCTTAATTTGATAGTTCCAAAACTTTCTGATCTCTTCTAGTCCGCATGTGCCTTCACTGACCCCGAGCTCCTCAAAGGTTCCCCTTCTAATAACTAAATTCAGACTAAATAAACAAGACAGAATGTTTGCCATTATGGCTCCCAGACTGTGGAAGAGATATGAAAGTTACGTCTATCTTTTCATTTAGGTCCTTTTATAAAGAAAATGCTTTTATCTTCCAGCCGTCTGTGATCCAGCTATTTTATTCTCCCACAACATTTGCAGTTTTGCCACCTCTTGCAAGAAAAAGAAGCAACCGCAGCTTCAAAAGTAAGCCCAGAACAAGCTCAGTATTAATATAGTCTGGTAAAGCCTGGATATAAACAGGCTAAATAAACGAGACGGCTACAAATGACGGTGAAATGACTCCGACAGCGAACTATGAAAAAACGGAATTTATTCATAGCGGCTTTGGTGGTTACTCTTGTGTTTCTGGGGAAAGCTGGCGACTTGGAAGAATGATCTTCCGATTACGCTTTGTGACAATATGCAACAATATGTCACAATATGCAGCGGTTGTTTACTCAAAAGGACTGATGTAATCTGAGTACCCCGGGTCTGTAAAGCCCGAAACACGAATTTCGATTGAAAAATGAAAGCTGAGCAAAGTTTCTTTTCTTTTACGTCCTTTCATCATTTATAAAAGAGGAATAAATCAGATTATTAAGTGCTTGGTTGAAAACAAGTGCAAATCATGACAAAATCATCTAGAATTTCTTCATTCTTAAGAGACGGAAAGGTCATGATGTAAATAGAAACAACAAACCTAAGACTTTGTTTGTAGGCTACAACATTATTGACATTATAATGAGTTTTCTCCGATGAGAAAGGTAAGAATTGGGGCGGGGCAAATAGCACCGCTGTCAGCTTATTATTTATGAGGCTGTGATGAGACGGCATTGTGTAAAAATCAATGCGATGGGTAAAATAACAAGAAAAAAAAACGTTATCTGTCAAATTGTCCTCACAAGCAACAATGTTTGTCCAGAGACACACAAACTGCAACCACTGTGGGGAAATATTTGTCTTAAATAACTTACCTGACAAGATGGAAGCCATTAAAAAGTTACTTTTTACATTAAAGTATTTCTGCTTTATGTTTACCACAAGTGAAAACCCTTTATAAAAGCTGGAAAGCTTGAGGTAACATAGGCAACATGAAATCTAGGCCAACGCTGTCGTCCCCGACAGCAAGGGTATATTATATCCGTGGAAGGCCCCAAATCCCTTGCATTGTACAAGCATATGTGGGTTTAAGATTTGAAAATGATCACTTTAAGACAAAGGATCTGTGGTGGACACAGCGGCGGCAATGACGATTCCATAATGAAAAAGTCATTCACGCTTTCACTGGATGGGTTGGGTTGGAGCCTACAACAGCCGACATTGGTTGTGAAGCGGGAACACCGCGGACAAGTCGCCAAGGCGGAGTCATAGAGACGGACAACCACTCCTAACCTCGTTCATGCAATTTAAAGTCACTAATTGACCTATACTGCATGTTTTGGACTGAGGGGGGGTAACAAGGAGAACCTGGAGAGAACCCACCTAGCACTCAGAGAACATACTCCACACAAAAAGAGACCCACGGTCGGAGGTTGTGTGAACCTGTGACCTTCTGTGAATGTTTGAAGAGTTTATCTAAATACAAGTCTATAAAGCAGCGAAGATAATCCAGGTGGATCATGGGAAGATGAATATGGATGCGTGATCTCAGACACCACGTTTGCATCATTACATCAAGGATTCAATTCATTAGAACTAATGCAGCAAAGAAAATAAGGAACCATGGTATTTTATTTTATTTTTATTTTACTATTTATCAAAAATAAACTATCCCTTTTCTTTTCGTTAAATATTTATTATGGAAGAGAGATGTTAGCCCTTGTACAAAAACATTAGCACTGTTTAAAGGCTTGCAAACACAGAGCAGACAAAGGTTCCCGTGGATCCTCTATGCATTTCTTCCAATGTCAAGGGAAGTTCTCTCCGTCCTTCATCGCGCCCAAACTGTAAAATAAAATAATTTAATTTGTTTTTTTGGGTCAAAACTTTAACAAAAGTGCTTCAAATCAGCCCCCCTCCAAATAAAAGAAAAATTCTCAAAGGGTAGCTTATTGTGAAGGATCCTCTTTTTGCAGCAAAACCCAAGGACACTAAATGAACGAACCTCCGACCCACGAGTAGAACATGACGAGGATTCACTTCCTGCAGGTAGAGCCTGGAATCTCTCATCCGTTAATCATTTCTGCCGCAGATCCTTCCTGTTAACGCAAAAACATTCTCATGGATCATTTTTAAATTCTATACACATGTAGACCTTAGTGAAAGAAAGAACTGGATTGATTTTGGGAAAGGTTGATTGTGTTTTTCCCACACTAGGGGGAGCTTTATCTCCAAATGTTTTGGGCCATAATTTTGCAACGATTTCAGTTGAAACTTGGTGCACATGAATTGATTTGTTTTACTTTAATGGTTCACATTTTACTCACTAGGAGGCGCTTTTTATGAAACACAATTTCTTTGGACATAACTTCCTTACTGTTGGTTGGATTAAGTCGACCTTAGGTGCATATGAATCGACTCGAGGAGACCTTTCTTGTAAATATCATACTGTACACTTCATATTTTAATCACTAGGGGGAGCTTCTTTTTTTTTCTTTTTTCTTTTTTTTTTTACAAAGAACTGAAAAACTGTTTTCATGGATCACATTCAGAGTTTATACTCACATAACACTTGTGCCAAGCAGAACTAGATCACCTTACTTTCTCAAGCATTGCACTAAATTTTGTCCAAATTTGGTTTCGAATGAATCGTCTCAAGAAAAATCTATATTGTTGATATTTCCTATTTTACTCACTAGGAGGAGCTTCTTCTTTTTTTTTTTTTTTTTTACATAAAACACAGTTTTTTCATCATAACTTCTTAACCATTGGCCTGATTTAATACAAATTGAATCAAATCAAGGAGATCTACAATGTATTCATATACATAATCCCACCTTTAATGTGAGGAGTACAATAATGGGGATTGCTCTTACAACGCAGGGGATTGGGGTCTTTCCGGGGATATACCCTCACTGCCGGGGACGACGTCGTAGGCCTAATTAATGTTATAGATTACAGGTGTTACCAGAAACTTGCCTTCCTAATGCATTCAAATAAAACAAGAATAAAATGCAGACTAAATTTGTATCATGAAGAAAATAATTTCTCTTCATGACACAAATTTCATCTGGTTGAAAAATTATGCTTTTGTTTTCAGGGGAAGTTTTTGTTTTTGTCAATTTTTTATGATTATTAAATCCAAAAAAAACAAAAGTTTCATTTGAATCTCTTTGAAGGCGTACGCATGAGTCTGACATCACGCTCTCATTACGCGGCATTTGATCAAAATATATGATTAATTTAAAGATTACATTATTTGAAATATCCCTTTTATAGATTACAACTATGAACTATTGCATAAACATTGCAATAGCATGCATTATAAATGCGAGTTCCTTATTTTCAAACACATTAACATTGTTCTCTCTTAGTACTGATAACACATCGAGACGCATCACCGAGACCGCCTGCAACTTCGGCGGTTGCTGATTAGAGCGTTTTAGCAACAAGTCAAGCTATCAGTCATAAAGAATGACACTTTTTTTTTGATCAAACAAAGACACATTCACGCTCATCAAGGTGCCAGGTGATGATTATGATGGTGTCATATGTCTTATGACGAAGCCTTCAAAATAAAGCAGATGCATCCGTGTCATCTTTTGTGTCATATTAAAGGTGCCACTTGATTTTCTGTGCCGAGGAGTATCGCTCCTTTAATCAGCAGGCGCATAAAGTAAGTATGAACAGCCATAACCTCACTCATTTTAAGCTACCAAAACCCTGCATAAATTTTGTAGGGCCTTGTTATACACTCACTTCGGTCTTGCTAATGTATTGCAGTAGATACTCGCGCTCGCTTGCATCCTCCTTTTGTAGCGGTGATTGTGATGAATTGAGTCATCTTAAGCGCTTCCTCTCTTAGCGCATCCTAGGAGGTTTTAACACCCCCCTCCAGTCTCACTCACACACACACGCACACACACACGCACACACACACTGAATCCCATTGCTTTTTGTGCGCTCATCTCTCCATCCGTACCTTATTGCAGCTGCTCCATCTATCTTTCCCTGCCTGTCCTTCTCCTTTCTCAATTTCTGCCTCCATTTCTTTCGTTTAGTCTGAAAGCATTACTCAAATCACAATCATGCACTCAGACCCCTCCCAATCTTTTACCCCTCAGTGAATAGATAGATTGCAGAATGGAGAGTGAATGGGCATTGATAGTGGCAAGCTATGAATTGTACAGCATATCAAATGGAAGCCGCAGTGGTGTGTTCGGTTGCTTTCACGTGTGCACAAAGGCACACGGGCCTGCACACGCTGACACACAGTCAAGAGAACCATCATCTGCTGCTGCTGCTGTCCTTCACCGAGGTCATGACCTGCAGTTGTTCTGCGTCCCATTAACAGCAACGGCAAACTTGAGTTTCCAACGGGGAGATAATCAGGACAGAGTTGGTGAGTTGTGCTGCGGTTGAAATGGTGTAACAGCCTGCATGAAGACGCTAGATGGTGAGTTTATTAATTTATCCGACTCAAGAACTTGGTTACACGCCGTAACTTCTGTTAGTAGAGGTGTTTGACAGTTGCTCTTTTGACTTCTTAAGGAGGAGAAATTGCAATCTTCATCCCAGAGTTCTGCTATATCACTAAGTTTTTGAATTTACATCTTCCCTGGAGTCTCTGCTATCTCATCTAACAGGTTCAGATGGATCCTGGTTGGAGTCACTATTGCAGTTCTGCTTAACACTCACGCCGCTAGATGTGAAGGGAACCAGGTGAGCCAAAGTTAGCAGGTCTCTGGAGGCGGATGATGTCTTAAGCAGAAGTATTTATAGTCTTTTGATGCACTCAACAGAATTGAAAATGAACAGCGGTGGCGACGGTGTCTCAGTAGGTAGAGCGGTTGTTCACTCATCTGAAGGTCAATGGTTCAATCCCTGGCCACTGTGGTCCACATGTCGAAGGGTCCTTGAGCAAGCTACTGAACCCCAACTTGCTACTGATGAACATGTCTCCATCATCAATGGGTGAATGCTGACTCGTGTTGTAAAAGCACTTTGAGTCGAGCGGACTAGAAAAGGGCTTTATAAGTCCAGTCCATCCATTCGCGACTAGTGAAACTCTGCTCCAGATGGTTGCTGGTGAGAATGAGGTCCAGATTCAGTGGTCGGGTGGGACCAGCATACCTGATGGCACATATGTTTATGCCCAGCAGCTTGACTGGATCCTGATAGAAAACATTTCTTATATCAATTAACTTACTTTTTATGGTTCTTTTGCTTTCCTAGTGGTCATATGAGTAAATGTCACTGGTCTCTAAAAGTTTATTAATTAGTAGTGACAGTAATGTGAGATGTGCGATATCTGTTTGTGATGCAGCATGATGTCATTATGTGTAATAGTTCTACATCCCTGGTGGTCTGAGTGTGTATGTGTGCAGTGTGTGCAGTAAGTCTATATCCCACATAGCTGTTGAACCTCGTTTGAAAAACTTTATTCCCATAGATATATATCACTGTGTCTTGTAGTATGGGCTGGTTACGTAGTCCGACAAAAGCCTGTGGCTGTAAAGTCATGGCATGTCATGCTGTACAAAAGAATATAACTCATCCTCAACCTTCGCTGAAGTGAAAATGAAACTATCTATACTAAATAATATTGGTGCCGACAGAATGAACACAGAACAGATACAGACAGGCTCTATCATTTCCCCATCAAAATAAGAGAATCAATCCAATGTAGGAATTATTATTATTGTTATTATTATTATTATTGTTGTTGTTGTTATTATTCTTATCATTATGGTAGTAGAAGTAGCAGGTGTAGTAGCATTAATAATGGAATTACATGTACTAGTTGTAGTTTTGCAGTGATAGTAGGCCGGCTCTCCTCCGAGTTTTCTGCTTGTTAAAATATGGCTTTTTTTTCCCATCACAAGGGGCTCGTGGGTAATCTCGCGTCACCGTGAATTCAATTTACATATTTAACCCTTCTCTATTTTCAACGTAACCCGCCGTAACTTTTGTTGTGATCTGATGTGATATTAAAAAACCTGACCTACTTTGAGCTAACGACTTCTCTGTCAGGACGTCTGTGGTCAACCACTTATCTGTAGGTTGTTGGTTCGATCCCGGACCCCTGTGGTCTACATGTCAGAGTGTCAGTGTTCTTGAGCAGAACACTGAGCCCACAATTGCTCCCGATGGATTTTCCATTGGTGTGTGACTGATGGCGTGAATGGTCACTGCTCCTGAGCAGCATAGGGGCAGCCTCTGCCGCTATTTAATAAATGTTTGTGTGAAAGGGTTAATGTTGTGTTGTGTTGTAAAAATGCTTTAGTGGTCTAGCTCACTCTAAAGGCTCTCTCTAGGTCCGTTTACCATTTACACCTTTACTGCTGTACTATCTCTTTGCACACTCTGCCAACAGTCGTCTCTCACACCACTCTATCATTCTCACCTTTCACAACCGCCTAGTCTCAATTACCTGCTTCACATTCTGGGGTCAGTCATCAATACCAGCTGAGCTCATCTAACCTGTCATGGAGACCCACCTTCATCATTAGCATCATCATGCTGCTGTCTTTAAACATGATTCTCTCCATTCCTCTACTTTTTACAGGCTGCCTCTACCTAGTCCTCAACGATCCAACGACCTCATCATTCACCAGTTTCTGCTGAGTCATCAGACACCACCACCAGCGGGGAAATGGATTTGTCGCTGCTGCACAGGACTGACAGCCTTCCATCACAATCTTCCCCAAGAGTCTGAGCACCAAAGCTTTTATAATGGACAATAAGTACCGCGCTTGGTCAGCTGTTATAAAAAAATATTCTCTGTCTGTCCTGATTAAAATGTTTATGTTATTCATATGACAAATAGTTATGTAACAGCCGTGTGTTTGAAATGCTTTGGGAAACGGGCAGTTGCTGAAACCCCAGACTTCCAAACATCCACGGAATATAAATCAATCAATAAATAAAACATCCTGCAGACAACTCTGAGTTGTGTGTAGGCTCCAGTCGGTCTCAGTCACCGTCCTTTTATGCATATTTCTCACACCCTTATAGCTTAATAGAGCAGACAACGTCTGAATCAAATGTATCTGCGGTACAGCAGTTGGCAGTAGATGGCTTTGATTTGCCATTTAAGATGGTGACTTTTAAACGGCCGCCGCTGTAACGGCAGAGATAGCGAGCCACAGGGCTGTCAGCGTTCAAAGCCAAGGGCCCTCTCGGTTCAGTCTCATGTCAGGCTACGCCCACATCTAGAGAGATGGCACATTTAGACACTGTTGGATTGTGTACATCTTAACACACGTTTGATCTTACCCACTCGAGCACAACTTCAACCCACAGGCAATATGCACATAGTCACAAACACTGTACAATCTGCTGTGGATGCACTTGCAAACATGAATAAACACAAATACATGAGACATTTCAACCTTCTTGGCTGGATGTGTAGGAAGAAGACACTGTTCAACACTCTGTCACTCATTCACTGCATTTCCAGCAGTGGAATGGGGCACATCCAGGTTCAGGCAGAGACGGAGAAAAAGAGAGGGAGATAGAGAGAGAAGCAAAATGGGATGAAATCAGGAGACATTGCGGCGGAGCATCGGCACTGGAAGAGGTTTCGAAGCCACAAAAAAACACTGGAAGCTGCGAAACCATCAGAATAGAAGTGAAAATTAAAAAGACATAACAAAGAAAGTGATAGAACATGAAGAGATCTGTAAGTCCTGTTGATACTTTGAGTTTGTGGATGAGTGGCAACCCATCTGATAGAAAAAATGGAGACCAAAAAATCAAGTGTAATTGTTAAAGGTGGTTTCTTGTTGTTTTCTGTTTTTATCACTGATTTGATTCATTTGAATAATTAGTGAACAAAAATTCGGGGCGGTACAATTATGTAAGAAATGAAAAAAAGACTCCGCCTCCTAATATTCATTGCTTCCACTGGGCCGCTCTGTCCTCCTGCAGCTCCTCACATTTCTTTTTCTTAAACACATAGACAAAAATAACTGCCTGTTATTTCTGTGAGCCATTTCTAATTCAACATGTACTTTGACCTTCGAGCTGAATTCCATGAATTTTTGAACTAAATCCTAAACCTTGACAAATTTATATCTGGCGCTAAACCACACAAGCTCCGGAAGCACATTGCGAACCTCCAACACAGATGACACCGAGTGCAGAGAGGAGATGTGGTTCAATTAGAGCTTGTATTACCTCAGAGCTGGTAAGCGCCGTCGACCCTGGAGAAGAGAACGTGTCCTCAAAAATAACCTGAAAGCAACAGGCAGAATTGAAAAATATCAGGCGGGTTTGCTTCTGTGAAGCCGCAGGCATTAGAAGAAAAAAGACCATTTTATCAGAATCAACAAGATAACTAAGATATTAATATGGAAAATGAGTGTTTTTTTCGGAATTAACAAAAAAACAAAGTAATTAATGTAAAAAACTGACCACTGTTTTCTAAATTAACAAGAAAACTAAGTAATTAATATGGAAAAACAGATTTTCCTACCTCACGTTTTGTCAGTGATAATTTCTGGGTTCTTTTATAAGTAAATAAAGTCACATCTCTAAAATAAAGTCAATCAGTTTCTAACAGCTACACACACACTGGATAGCCGTAACTTTAACACCAGCTACTGGATCTAATGTTCTGGCTGATTGGTTCCACATAACACCTGTCTAACGTTCTGTACTGTCTTATATACAAAGACAAGTTGAAACAAATCAAGTTTTAATTAGGGGAGCATTGGATGATCCATTAATAGCACTTTGAGATTTGATCCAAATGTAAAGTACATTATAAATTAAATGTATTATTATTATTATTAATAATATATTTTACTTTTGTCTATTTTGTCCTTCTTTTTCTTTATTCAGCCGTGTCTTGTTTTTTCATCTGCTGTAATTAAAATAGTGCTGATGATGACACTGGCCTAGAGACGTGCTTTGCGGCGCGTCTGACACAGCAGGTAAAACCTCCACACACAACTTCTGAGAAAAACACGCTTACATTCAAATCTCTCATTATCCTGCTTGTTTAAAGAAAAATCACGTTTTAAACCCCGAGCTCACAAAAAGTCAGGGGATAAAGCGTCGGATTGGACGACACCCACAGACAGGACGGATTTGGTAAGAAGTGAACTCTGGGAGTTTAGAGTAAGCTCAAGAGGATTCATTTTCACTACAGATTACACCGGCAGGCATTCATGCGTTTCGTGAGAGTTCTGTTCTTCGTGTAGCGTCAGCGCTGGCAGTGGGTGAGCCTCTCTGAGATCATTTGGATGCATAGTTTTTCAAGGAGGGTGAAGAAATCCAACACATTTATGGTCTTCTGTGTGTGTGTGTAAGTGTGTGTGTGTGTGTGTGTGTGTGTGTGCGTGGTTCTATCATCGGCCATTATCTCTTAAAATGCTCCAGAAAGGACAGTCTCATGGTTTGACTCACTCAGCTCTATCAATATTTAAAACTACAGGTATTTCAACATTTGTTCTTACGCAGCGCTCAGACTCAATATTTCATACGGCGAAGGGAAAGGAAGCAGCGGAGGTAGTCACAGGCTTGGATAAAGGGATTAAAATGTCGGCGTTGTCCTGCTCACAATGGCGATGTAACTCCAGCGTGAGCAGAAAACGCTGGGATATCTTATCCAACGCTGAAAGGAAAGAGAAGAATCAGCAGGTGAGGAATAATAGCTGACTGTAACCTGTGACCATTTCTGTTCATTCCGCAGATACTTAAAGAGGATCGCTCGGAGAAAAGAAGTTCAATTGAAGATTAAATAACTAAGGGTGTTTGGATTAAAGACGACTCAGATGTTTTTTTCAAGGTTAGCCCAGAGAATTCAACCATGTCACCTGACTGTGATGAAAATACGAGACCAGGTTGCAAAACACATTTTCTTTAAATATCTTTTTTTTTTCAATTTCTATATCGTGCTACAGCTTCTTTATCAACAAAGTTATAGATTCAATCCTCCATCATTGCTTAAATCCTGTTATTCAAAAGCCCAAAACTTGTCTATCTTTTAAAAACAAATTTATAAAATAAATAAAAACACACAACTTCAGAACACGTATATGAATTCTATATTTAATGTGGATTATCTAAAGTTACTTAAGGGATAGACACCGAGAAAATTTGACAAATGGCCCGGCTTGTCAAGTAAATGGAAAAAAATTAATCTATCAATTCCATGGGTTGTAGTGGATGAATTAAAATTAATTGCATATTTCACTAGACGCCGTCTGCTACCCTCTCTTCCTGGTTTTCTGTGAGTGTTTGTCTCAGGCCGAGCTTCATCCTGGAGACACAGACTGATGGTCCCACACAAGTCTTCCATCTACAATCCAGCTCAGCGTTTTTTTTACCCGGGCTCAACCTCCGCTCTTCACCAGATCCTCCCGACTTCCTCAGCGGCGATGCTCATCCTCAGTTTGAAGCTGTTTTCTATGTTGTTGATTCCCTTTGCTTTCACCTCTGTCATGTTCTCCGGGTTACCTGTGAGCCCGTGGGCCAGCCTCCTCAGCCGAGGTCGGACGTGCCGCCACGCCCTGTTTAGGATGGCTCCTCACTTTCAAAAATAATTTGCTTGATGGAGGTATAGCACTGAAACGTTGCAGTGAATAATATTTTTGCAAGTTGGTCGGCGTGCGCGATTTCCTTTTTTTTCCACAAGTTTTGAGACTCACCCCTGTCCTAGTATTTGTTTGTCAGATCATCTACATCCTGCTGCCACAACCCAGCAAGGAGGGTTTAAACTTTCTTTTCTATGGGTGGTTCCTTTTGTTTATTTTACACCATCACACGATCCATGAACAGATGGACAAAATAAACCTTAAAAGTCCAAATATTTGTTTTGCCTCGCATTCAGATCAATTAGAATTCTGGCCATGAAAAAAGCAACAGAATAGACCTTAGTGCGCGGAAGACCTGGACTGATTTCTAGAAAGGTTTATTTGATATTTCTGACACCAGGGGGAGCTTTATCTCCAAAAGTGTTAAGGCCATAATTTCTCAACCTTTTAGCCAATCTATGATGTAGCGTTTTACTCTAATTGCTCATATTTTATTATCTAAGGGAAGTTATTTTTTGGACATTCCTTCTTAACTGCTCAATTTATTCCAAATTTGGTATAGGAATAAACTCGAGGAATATGTTATATATATATATCATATTTAAGTCTGATATAAAATGTTTATTTCAATGGGAGGAGTTTTCTTTATATGGAAAAACACCATTTTTATGATTTAACTTTACATTTAATATGAGGAGTTCAATCAGTGTGATTGCTTGCAGGGGCGGACAGTGTAGGCCTAGTTTTTAAGGAACATTAAGTATATTTTGAAAACAAAATATTCTTTAGCAATGAAGAGCATTTGAGCAAAGAAAACTATATTCTCATGAGGAAAAAAAAAAAAATTCTGTGTGCTTTAAATGTGTTTCAAAGTCTGCCATTCGGCGTACACACACGATAACAAATTTTCTCTCTCTCTCTCTCTCTCTCTCTCTCTCTCTCTCTCTCTCTCTCTCTCTCTCTCTCTCTCGTAGAGCTCTTTTTCGTGCGCTGGCTCAGGCCCGCATACTCTCTGGCGAGGCAGACGGATAAGTCTTTGAATTAGTGTTCATTATATATCTTTTTTCTCTCCATCTCCACACTAAATTACATCCATTCCAGTTCTCTTTTTTCTTTCTTCTGTCTGTCCATCTGCGCGTAAACTGTGTTTGTGTCATGATTTGCTAAAAATAATTTTTTTTAGAACACGTGCAGTTTGATCTTGCGGCAGATAAACATTATTTCTGTGCTTGTGTCCCACAGCGGCCCTCCCTGAAAGACATTCCTATTACCCTTTATTTGGAACTAACACTTATTTCACATCAAAGTTGGTAACTTACAGTACTTAAAAGTACAGAGATTTGTGTTTCATGACCCCAGCCAGCCCAGAGTCTAAAGAGTCCTGAGAACTGAACACAGAGCGGTGATGTTGACCTCAAACATGGTAGCGCACCCCCCTACCTAAAAGAACTACTCACCCCACTGACCTCAACACGATCCCTCCGTTCTACCCACTCATACCACCTCCTCCTTCCCTGGACTAAGCTCAGCACCATGGGTGATCGGGCCTTCTGTTCTGCTGCCCCTCGTCTGTGGAATGCCCTCCCTGACCATCTCAGGGCTCCACAGATGACTGACACATTTACAAAAGGACTTAAAACTTTCCTTTTTAGCAGAACCTATAACTTTAATTAACATTGCTGCTTTTTGGTCAGGTTTTTATATAGTTATTATTTTATTTTTTTATTGATGCTTTTATCTTCTTTTACTTTGTAGCACTTTGAAATTGGATCCAAATGTAGAGTGCATTATAAATTAAATGTATTATTACTGTTATTAAACACTATCACAGCCGCCTCTGGTTGCCCCAGTCAACCCTGTAGATCGGGTCTTAGCGTCCAAGAGAAGTCACATAGTGCGGTCAGACCCCAAACTTGCAAGAACGCCCAGGACTCAGAGCCCAAAACACCCACAGTGCCCCGGTACAACAAACAGGGCCAAGGCCCAGGAGGTTCAACCCAGCGCCGGCCCCACTGCAAGCAGCACGTCAACCCCAACCAACCTAGCGCCCCCCAGCCCCGGCCAGAGGACCCAGCGCTGGCCGGTGCGCCACTGGATGGCCCGGATAAAACACGTTGCATTGGCCACCATGCAGAGCGGGACACCAGACGCCAGGGCAGGAAGGGGGGGTTCATGAGGTCCAGGCAGTGAGACCATGTGCGTCGGGGAAGGGGTTATATTGGGCCCAGATAGTGGGGTGTGCCAAAGTGGGCCGGACATCAGCGCCCACTACAAGACCCCTAGTCAATAAATGGCCTGAGTCCTTAGACCAATGTCAACATTACCTCGTTGTGTGTGTTGCGTGTATGTGTATATGTTTATTGCATGTGTGTGTGTGTGTGCGTTTGTGTGTGTTTGCATGTGTGTGAATGCCTGCTTTCAACTGCTCAAGGTAGATAATACAGATAATAGAGTTTAATTTTTTTGACTAATTAAAATATTTTTATCATTGTTTTCTATACAGATATACCCCCCCCCCCCCCCCCCCCCACACACACACACACACACACACATATCCTGATAGCATAATGCTACACACACACTCCACACAAACACACACATCCTAATAGCAAGCTGCCATACACACATACACATGTATCCTGATAGCATGCTGCTACACCCACCACATACACACAGACACACAGACACACATGTACACCACACACACACACACACACATCCCTGCTAACAAACACTTATCAAATTAAACAAAGTCAGCAGTTTGCAGCTATTCAGTGGCTGGGAAATAAAACACCATGTCATCTAATGCTGATGGGATGGAGCATCTATAAATAGCCATTTCCTGCTTGGCTTTAATTAAGTGGCGCTACTGTCAGCTGTCATGGAACACAATTATCAAGAAGACCCATTTAGCAAACTAACCCCTCTGTTGAGTCTCTGTCAGTTTATCTTCCTGTCAGTCTGCCGCTCTGCTCTGCGTGTTGTCCGTTTCCAACTCCATCATTCCATCCCCATTATCTCCATTTCACGGCTTTTACGTGCTTCTGTCTCCTTACAGTCGGTCAGAGTGTTTACCTTGTCTTTTTTTTCTCCTTATATTCTTCCCTTTCCTCCGCTTCCGGCCTGCTCTGCCCGTTGCTCCCTCTCTCTTGTCTTTTCTCGTATAATTTGCAGCAACTTTTCCTCTCTGACAGCTTGTTTCATCTTTCTCCCTCTGTACTGGCATCTGCCCCACAGTCCTCCGTGTGTTCCTGCGCGTGTGCGTGTGATTGTGAATATTTCTGCAGGTGTGTGTCCGTGTCGCTGTGTTTACTTATAAGGTCTGGTGCAGCTCTGATTGGACCTGCACCAGTCTCCGTCCGAGAGCTCTGAAGCATGTTATTCCCCTCATACAGAAAGTTTGAAGGAGAGAGGGAGCATCGGGAGGGAAGGAGGAGAGAGTGACACGCAAGAAGGATGAGAGATAAGAAGTTGTGAGTGTGTGTGTGTGTGTGTGTGTGTGTGTGTGTGTGTGTGTGTGTGTGTGTGTGTGTGTGTGTGTGTGTGTGTGTGTGTGTGTGCGTGTGTTTGTGGGAGTGTGTCGGCCTGTGTGAAGAGGGGGATGCAGGAGAAAGGAGGACATGTAGAGACAGAGAGAGCAAGGCCAGAAGATGGAGACGGCGAGAGATGAGGATGGAGGGAGGCAGAGAGAAGGACACTGCAAGGGCAGTGCAGAGGAAAGAGAGGGGGGAGGAGGGAGGAGGGAAGGCAGTCAGGGGCAAAAGACAGGAAGAAACATTAATGCATAAATTCTGTACACATATCATATACATATCTTCTGCCACACTTCCTCACACACGTCCCATAAATCAATTTATAGTTTCTCGTAAACGTTCACAAGCTCTCACATCCGCTGACACAGTAACACCATTATGCAGTTGATCTCTCATATACAGTTTATTTAAATACACACATTTATTATAGCCCAGGAAATAGAATAAAAATTGGACATTTTGGAATCGTGCGCTGCAGATCCTTCGTGTTAGCCCAATAGCTCATAAAACATTTTCATGGATCGGTTTCAAATTTTGTGCAGACATAGACCTTAGCGAGAGGAAGAACAGGATTGATTTTGGGAAAGGCCCGTTGTATGTTTCCAACACTACGGGGATATTCATCTTCCAAATTCTCCAAACCGTTTGTCCGATTTAGTCCAAATTAGTTGCATATGAATTGACTGGATACTTTACTCTAGTAGTTCATAATTCACTCAATAAGGGGGGTTTTTAAGAAAAACAACATCCAATCCAGTCTCCCTTTTTTGGATCTGAGGAAGGCCCACTAGGATGAAACGTTAGCACGCATATTGTTATGACAAGGCCAAAATAAATTGATGGAGTTGAGTTTAGTTACTTATCACTGGAATTTTGTTTATGTTCCCTTTTTGGTTCCCCATTTTTTGATTATATATTTTCGGTTGAAAACAACAATATGCTGGGAAGGTGCGTCAACTTCATGCTCTAATAACTTCCCAACCATTGGTCCAATTAAATTAAATCCAAATCAATCTATATATATATATATATATATATATATATATGTGTGTGTGTAAAACACTGACTTAAGACAAAACCTATAAAATGAATCATTTTCAATTTATATACCCACATACACCCTAGTGCTAGTAAATACTGGAATTATTTTGGGATAGATAAGATGTATTATTCTGACACCTTTATATCCAAAAGTTATCGGAGCATAATTTTTCTGCAGTTGGTCCGATTTAGTCAACATTGTAGCTCACGAATCGACTCAAGGAGATCTTCTTGTATCTTATCCTGTATTTATTGTGTATTACTTTACAAGTTCTTACTTTACTCAGTAGGGGGAGATTTTTTCAAATAAACAGAGTTTTTCTGACATAACTTCTTAATCGTTTGTCTGATTTAGTACAATTTTAGTGTATACGAATTGACTGAAGGAGATGTATCCGTCAAATATAACACTTGACTCCAGAAGTTGATATTTTACTCACTATCGTTGAATAATATCTTTTACTATTTTTTTTTTTTTTTAATTTATTTCCAAAACAGTCTGTGGCCATAACTTCACATTTAATTTGAAACATATATGAGATATGTGGACTATATATATATACCCTTGCTGTAATGAATGACTGCATAGGGATAGCTTTAAAAAAAATAATTGTTTAAAAAAAAAAAACAATATTCAATACACTTCTACAGAAGTGCATCGAGCACATACACACATGCACAGACACAAACACACACACTCAGAGGAGTCGATGCCTAGTTTGTAACAGTTGGAGCGACGTCCAATTTTCTCACCATCAAAGTGTGTAATACAAAACTGCAATGACTCTTTTTCTCCATACACACACACTTGCACACACACACAATCTCTCATCATCAGATATTGTGTACTTTGTCACACAATATCTTTCAACTTAAGATAGCTTTCATGCCCATGTGCTCTCTCTCTCTCTCTCTCTCTCTCTCCCTCTCTCTCCCACACACACACACACCCACACACAGAAAGATGAGAAAGTCCATTTATCAGCTGGCATTCCTCTCTAAGGGTAATTTAATGCATTGGGTGAGAGCTTCTCATTTATGTTTGGTAATTACATTCCCTCTGCTTTACACTCCCTTTAATAAGGTCTAACTTCACAGCATAAACCGTAATATTACACGTACACACACACACACACACTCACACACACCCAAACACACACGCAGTCAGATTCACGCATTGACACACACATCCATGTCTGCATAAGGATGAGCATTTGAAGCAACACCGTCTTGAAATTACACTTGCATTTTATGACATGTGTAAAGGTACGACTGCCGAGCCAGCGCTTACATGCACACATGCACTCGCACACCTACACGATCTCCTCCCAACCTCCAGAGCCGCCGCCACCTCTCACTGCTAACCTCACTAAATTTTCCTTCACATTATCCTTTATGACATTATTGCAGTGTTTTGTCGGTCGACTTTTTTCCCCCGCCCTATAATTCATTTCTTTGTATGAATTTTCACCAGGGATTATGTTTTGCGTTATGGAAATGTACATGATTACTATTCATGACGTGGTTTCATGAATCTGAATCTTTGAAGTTTATGTGTGCGCGTGTATATGCGTGCGTGTGTGTGTGTATGTGGAGGTCTTATATTCAGATAGCATAAACAGACACAAAAGTTATGTGTGCGTGAGTGACCGGTTCTTAATGTGTGTGCGTGTCTTTGTGTGTATGTGTGTGTGCACTTGCATATTTCCTCAACTTGAAGAGAAGTCGTGACTCTCCATCAGTGAGAGAGAGGGAGAGTGTGTGCGGCGACTGTCGATGGAGCATCTGAGAGACCAAATTATAGCTGTGTCATCTGCTTCAGTTACTGCTTGAGAAACCCACTGCATAATCAGTCAACTCTTTCTAGTTTCTGATAAAAATAAATACATAAATTTGGTCATCAGCGACTTCAGTGTTTTCTAAACAGTAACATTTTATGGACTAATAACTCATGAAACAGATCAAATAAAATCGTATTACATCAAACTACTGTATAATGGTTCCGTAATGGCTTCTTGCTGCTTGGATTATTTTTTTTTCTTTCTTTTTATTGGACAATCTCCTGCTTTTAACAAACTGGATGTGTATTATGTTTGCTTTAAAAAACACTTCACTGCTTATTATCAGACTAGATGATTTGATTATCCTTTATTTTATTTGTCTAATCAGGCGCTATTTTTCTGCCTCGGAGGAGACTTCAATTCAAAAAACCTGGAATACCTGAAGAAGGGCCTTAAACGGCTGAGTGGTTGTTCATTCATCAGTTGGTGGGTGTTGATTTTATCCCAATCCTCGGCTGTCTTCTTGTCAAAGTGTCCTGGAGCAAGACAATGAACTCCAATTTGCTCCCCATGTGCCAGACAGGGCGTCCTGCTGCTGCTCAGGTAATTGTTCTAACTACATAATGGACATTCTTATCCTGAATTATCTGACTTAATAAAGACAATAGTTTGGAAACCTATTGCTTTTAACCACTTTAGTTTCACCTTGAGTAAAAACTGAACATGTTGAGTTTTATTAACAGAGAACCTTTCACTGGATAATGGATGACGAAGTGTAAATAATATGTGGATATTACGGTCTAAAGTCCTGCTTTCACTTTTATTGTTTGATCGTATGTTCAGACTATCGTATTCCTGTTTTTATTTTATTTTTATAAATATGCTTCGAATTTGAAAGACACTTCCTGGTACAGGCGTGGACTTCCTGTTTTAGTGAACAGTAGGTTAACAGCGCAAACAACGAAAGTAAACGGTAAAGTTTAAAGACAAAAAGAAAGTAAGTTTTGGCATTAAGCAATCCTCCGAAGTGGCACGAGGTTTTTATTTGTTGTTTAACAGTCATTTGAAAATATGATTTATATATTTATGTTCTATGTGTTGTAATTTTGTATAAGTGTTTGTTCAATTAAGTTAATGCTAGCTTAATTTGAATTAGCTTTATGCTATTCCAATGGTATGCATTCATGTAAACTAACTTAAAGGGTATGTTTTTTGTTTATTCTTGTTTGTGTTTCATATCCAGCTCTTACTGTGGTTTTTGGATTTAAGTTAATCTGAAATCATCAGTTAAAGTGTCGGACCGTCTTTCAGGGGCTATGCTACATGAACTTTTAAACATGTAGTTCATAAAGTAGTCTTGACTTAAAGTAACGCAATTGATAGAAAATGTTACAAAATTACCCTTCTTAAAAAGACATTCATAAAAGTATATATTAAAATAAGAGTTATATTAGTCAGCAGAACTCATTATTTATTAATAATTTGTAAATGTAAATCATTTGTATTCTTCTAATTTAAACACTAGCCTACTTTTTTTTATTTTGAGATTGTATGAAACACAAAATTTTATAGAAGTGAATAAATTAAAGCATTCATGCATCCCCTGTAACCCCCTATCCTTTTCAGGCGTGGGACTGGAGCCAATCCCAGATGACATTGTGCTTGGTAGACACTGGACAAGTCAGCAGTTCCTCACACAGCAGACACCCACAGAGATAGACAGCCAGTCACACTAAAGTTCACGTTCAACTACAGGTGACTCAAAGTGACTAGTTCACTTTTTTGCATGCCTTTTGGACTGGGAGGAACCTGGAGTACCGAAAGTCACTGGATTTGAACCCGGAATCGTCTTGCTGTAAGGTAACTGTGCTACCCACTGCATCACCTATAACACTGGCCAACCAAAAGTCAAGTAAAAGCACAAACATTAAAGCTTCTTGGTATAAAGTTCCACTCATACTTGTGCTGATAGGTTGTTGTTGTGCTCACTTTCATTAAACCCCTCCCCTCACTTCTAGAAACATAACATCTGAAGTTATCTTAAGATGGTCATTGCATGCTCTATGCCAGGGGTCCCCAAACTTTTTCCTGTGAGGGCCACATAACTTTTTCCTTCTCTGATGGGGGGCCGGGTTCAGTTTGTAACAGAAAAAGTGTGACGATCGCAGGGGTGCCTAAACGTAAAAATTTATTGTTTTCCAGAAAGCCACACATAACCAAAACGCCCTTTCCGGGGTCTTCACAGAAAAAAAAGTCAGGAAATAAATAGTAACACTATTAATGAAATAAATAATAACCAAATAACCTTCTCTGGGTTCTTCACAGAAAAAAAGTCCATGGAACATTAACTTTCTGTTGTGCCGTGCACAATCTTAACAGGTAAAAGTTCAGCTTAGTTGTCAGAGCAGAATCTCTTACTTAAATGACTCATATGAACAGTCTCTCAAAGTTCTTGTGTTCCTTCCTTATAATCCTTTTGTAGGTTCCAGTAGGCTTGTAGACACCGCTGTTTGCAGCTCTCTCTCATCAACTTCCCTGTGAAAACCACAAAGCAAGCAGGCTGAGAAACAGAACTATTATATTATATATTATATATATATATTTATTATTACTATTATGATTATATTTGTTTATACTCAGAATGATTCATTCAAGTCAGAAAAGTGAGCTTACATTTGTATGTTCATCAGTGTGAACTGTGGGCCTGCATCTGGCTGGTGAGAAGTTGAATGTCAGGTTCCATTCTGGTCACAGCCAGTCTCAAACACTGATGCAGATGTTCATCTGTCAATCTTGATCTCATCGCAGTTTTCAGCAGCTTCATGTGTGAAAAGGTTTGCTCGCAGATATACGTGCTGCCAAAAAGTGTGGACATCTTCATTGCGTGTTTTTTGATGTTAGGGTACGTGTCGTTTGGGAGGGCGGCATAGAAGTCAATGAGACTGTTGGGCTTGAATGCGTCTTTCAGAACATCACAGTTCTGTAACTCGGCCAACTCAAACTGACAAGAAGGCTGGGCTTCATCAATGTCGGCAGCAAAGGGGTTCTGGAAAAGTTGCATTAACATGTAGTTCACGGAATCGCACACCGAACTCCGCCTTCAGCATTTCCAGTGCTTCCACACACTTTTCAGCTGGAGACGGGACCGCTGGGTTCTCTGCAGAGAGGTTGAAGTTGTGCTTCTTCACTTGTTCCAAAAGCAGCGATAGTTTCACCTCAAATGCTTTTATGTGGGAATACATGTCGCAAATGAGTTTCCCCTGGCCTTGAAGCTGCAAGTTAAAGCTATTCAGCATTTCTGTCACGTCTGTTAAAAATGCGAGGTGCCATTTCCATGCTGGGTCCATCAACTCTGGGACCGTTTTGTCTTTTGATTGAAGAAATGCGTTAATTTCGGGTAGCAGCTGGTAAAAAGGCCTCAACCATCGGACCTCTGTGTAGTACAGCACATCTCCGTGCGCCGACCCCAGTTCAGACAGGAATTCTTGGAACTGCCTGTGTTTAAGTCCCTTTGCTCTAATGAAGTTTATGCATGACACCACAACCTTCATGACAGAATCCCACGTCAATATTTTGCAGCACAGTGCTTGCTGGTGAATTAGGCAGTGGACTTGCAGCGGGGCGGTGAGACCCCGTTCTTCCATCTCCCGGTTCATGCGTCCTATTAGACCCCGCGACACGCCCAACATAGTAGGAGCCCCGTCAGTCGTGATGCTGGCCAGCTTTGAACAGTCTAGGTCCAACTCTTCCATGGTTTGGCACACGTGGCAGAAAATATCCTCCCCCGTCGTAGTCCCTTTTAGACTTTTGAGGGCTGCCAGCTCCTCACACATCTCAAAGTTTGCGCTAACTCCACGAATAAAAATGAGCAGCTGTGCTGTGTCCTGCACGTCCGTGCTCTCATCTAGTGCTAATGAAAAAAAGTCAAATTCTTTGGTCTTCTGCTGCAGCTGGGCATATACATCACCCCCGAGTTCTTCAATGCGTCTGGTGATTGTACTCGCCGATAGACTCACGGCATTAAAGACGTCTTTCTTTACGGGGCACACCTCCGCCGCGACAGCATTCAGACATTTCTTGACAAACTTTCCATCAGTGAAAGGTTTACCGCTGCTTGCTATCAGTTGAGCAACCCGATAGCTGTCCCGAACGGATTACTGGTTCAGCTGAGCTTGGCGTACAAATGTAGTCTGCTGAGCTAACAGTCCAGCTTTTAGCTTCGAAAGTTTGTCTGCTCGCATTTGGCCTTGCAAGCTATTATACTTGTCCTTGTGACGGGATTCATAGTGTCGGCGAAGATTGTATTCTTTGAATACCGCCACCGTCTCTTGACAGATGAGACAAACAGACTTTTCTTTGTATTGAACAAAAAAAAAATCGTTTGTCCACTGCTGGTTAAATACCCCGCATTCTGAATCAATTTTTCTCTTACCTAACATTTTCGCCATTATTCCGTTATCTCTTTGACAGGGGAGGGTCTAGGATTTTTTTTTTCTGGGGGTTGCCAGATAGGGGCACAGACTGCAGAAGGGTGGAATAGAATGTCACGTAACTGACAATATTGCTTTTGGTCAATGCTTTTTTTCCCCCGCTCCTGTGTCACACACCAATGGCACACACCACTCTAGCCGGGACACCTTTTCAGCACCGTTCTCAGTACAAGTGCACTCAGATCAATGCGCGTGTATACAAAACAGTCCCTGGGTACCACACTCATATGACATCACGTTATATGCGTGTACAAAATAGGTACTAACTAATAGTTAATATTGACAATAGTTCATAGCTAAGGAACATTTTATTGCAAAAGCCCAACTTTATCATTAAATACAAATACTCATATAAGAAAAATAAAATCAAAATGCATCTCTAGTATTGTTCAGGGGGCCGGGCCGTATCCGGCCCGCGGGCCTTAGTTTGGGGACCACTGCTCTATGCAAACCACTCATGTTACTACCCCACCAAGGAGGTAATGTTTTTTTGTATTTGTTTTTTTGTATTTTACCCAGAGGTAGGTTTTGGTCTATCTTAGAGAGGATTACATTTGCATGACATTAAGTCATGATCTCATGACATGAGGTCATTATAGTGTTTTCTGAAAACCAATGAGAGATAAGACACTTTTGAAGATTTTTGCAATAACTTAAAAATTAATATACGATTTTGCATCAGATTTTACCCAGAGGTCAGTTTCATTTTATCCTAGAGAATATACTGGAATGCATTTAGGTTACGTTACATCATGACCTCACAATGAGACGTGATAATCATGCTTTATTAACCATGGTGAGTTAGGGCACTTTTGGGAGTTTTTTGATCACAATAATATAGGTGGAACTATAATAATGAATAAAAAATATTCATGAATTAGTAATTATTAACGGTTTAATTAACCACGCAATTGTGTACGCTCAGTAAAAATTTGGGTTAAAGGTGTTGTTTGATTAAGTTGCGACAAAAAGGGGATCTCTTCTCATAGACCGAAAAAAACCTCAACACATATCCACAATGGAGAACTTTTTGACAATAGCATTAATCAAATCACCCATAAACACCCTGTTGTCGATGATATATTTGATGTAGAGCTTTTTCCAAAATATCTCCCTGACACATGTCACAAAGTGTCAAAATCCTCTCCAAAAGTTCTTTTAAGCCTAGGGCATATTGTGTGCCCGCTCATAAACTGTCTTCCTCCGGGCGTAAAGACAGTTTTACAGTATCCAGTAAATGATCAGTGACTGATTTCTAACCATGCTTTTCAAATATATCCTTGTCTCTTTCCCTTTCAAACAACCTTCTGTACATACGGAATGAGATAACCGATGAGGGAGATTAATGACATAATCTGGCATGACATCATATTTTTTACATCTACTTTGAATGTTAACTATGTGACATGTGGTTTTCTTTTTAACCAAAATATGTCTGTAGTAGACAATGAGAAGGCCTTCTGTTTGAAAAGTGACACATTTTCTCCTATGTCCGTGTAAGTTGGTTCACTGCAGAACGCTATAATCAGGTGTCCAATATTCCTGGTGCTCATAGGCCACAACCTTTTCCACGCCTTTTCCTCATGCTGTAAAAGAAATATACACTTTGAAAATCATTTCAACGAAAGTGTTACTATCTTAAATGCATGGCTCGTTATTGAAATTCCAACCGTCCATTATTAGTTAGGGCCAGGAATAAAGACAGTAAAGAAATAGATCATCCAAACAGAGCCTCAGAGAGAGAGAGAGCGGGTATTCAGGAAAACAAAAAAACAACTGACGTGTCTTAGTGTTCAGTTACCGTACTGTGTGTATGCTGTCTGCTTGTGTGACTAAAACGGTTTGTCTGCTGGAGACAGACAGCTGATTTCCATGCAAATCCTCTCCTCACTTGTAGTGCCTGTGTCTGGTTTAGCCCACTTCTGATTCACAACATGATGGAGTCTTTATGCTTTATCATGCAAAAAATTGCTTCAGCGTAGCAGAAGGATGCCACACTACACTGTTTCTGCATTTCACGTAATTGACTTTGATATTGTTGAATTCAAGCAAAATTCCAACGGAAGCTTCATGTTCAGTTAAAATCTTCTCTGGTAATATGGGTTCCGCGGGAGTTATTAAGGAGGAGGAGAAGGGATAAGCGGGGTAATTGGATTATCGGTGTCTAGAATTATCTTTTATATTATAGAGACCTGAATGAATGCTTAGAATTGATACTGATACATCTCAAGAAAGAGAATACATCTGTTGGATTGATGGAGCTCTTTTGCAAATGAAGCTCAGTCAAGAAATGTTTACCTTGCACAGTTCACTCCATCCAGTCACACGTATTTATCACGATTGACTAATCTTAATTTAGAACTTGCATTGTCTTTTTCTGTCGAATGAGTTATTAGCTGTTATCCTCAGCTGGTCACGTCTATTAAGTAGCACAATAACCCGCCATCATGTTATTCAGTTTACTGTCTTTTTAAACTTAATTCTCTCTGTACCTTTTATGTTTCCGTTATGTATGTGTTCCACCTCCTCATCACCAACCACTATTAGCGGAGTAGGCTCATTATTTCATCAGTTTCAGCAGATTCATCAGCCACCACCACCGATACTTTGGAGGGGAGGAGGAGGAGGAGGGGGGGGGGGGGGGGGGGGGGGTTCAGAGGGATGATCAGAATAACAAAAGCTGAGTTTCTGACAGACTAACTGTCATATATCCAGCCATCCACCATCCGTCCAATGCCATGCCAGCTTGTAATCTCCTTCTGCTGGATCTAATTATAGGATTTTGTGCTGGAATCTATATTAGCCTTATAAAAATATACCAGAAGAAAAATGCTAGCACACGCAAAAACATGCATTAAACCTTCCATTAGCATTTGGCACACAGCGAATATCTTGACTGAATTTGAACAAGGGAATAATTTACCTCCCCTCACCCCTAACTTGGCTTCTTGCCTACCTCCATCCTATATTTTTCTTTGGCATTTTCACACTGTCTTTAAAAGGCAGAGTGTTTCGTTTGCGCCTGCTTAAACAGACAGTTGCACACACACACACACAATCCGTCCCGGATCCAAAGTCAGCACTTTTCATGGAAAGTCGTCCTTTCATTTATGAATTTTTATTAATCATTTATTATTATTCATAAGCAACGATGTCAAATTGAAGTTAAATTTTAACTATCTTAATGTGATGGGTTTTAGCTTGCCAAAACCGTAAAAGTAAGTGTAAATGGACTCCTGCACTCATGCCTACCAATGCAGGTCGTATGCACACACACATAAACACACTCACACACACATAGAGACACACACAGACAACCACTTGGGCGCACAGTGTCTAAATGTGTGCTCCTGCGGGAGAGGGTCGCTAATTCAGTCTAATAGCATGGCTACCCTTCATCTTCCCACTGGGACACTGTATTCAATTACCAGTGGTTTATACCACTTGCTCCCCAGCTATATATTGCCACTAGCACTGACAAACTATAGTATTTTTAACTAGAGTGTTTGCAGTATTTTCACACATGACTGCAAGAAACCTGAAAATTTTCCCAACTCAGCATTTAAATGGTTTTAGAACTGTATTTTCATTGCCATTAGAAATCGTTCAAATTAATTTTAAATTCAACAGAATGAAAATCTGTTCATGGGAAGACACTTTGACTGGAAACAAATCTCAGCCATGTTCAGGTTGGTATGGTTGAGTGGAGTCCAGTTGAGCTAAAAATACATAGAGATAGGTACCATTTTTAACTTCTCCAGTTGAAGCTCTGGTTTCTCTCCCCTTCGCACTCTCTTAGAATATGAATTGTGAGAAATATCAAATGCATGCACCCACACTGACATCTGTAGTGCCATACAAATGGCAATGCTCAAACAAGATCTGGCCTCTTGATAGGTTTTAGATCTGGCAAGTGGCAAAGCAGGAAAAGAGTTTCCATGACTTGCGAAGGTCTCTATGATGACTCAAGAATTTACAAACATCTAAGTGTGGGTGCTAAATATTACGCCTCCGGTGCAATTTGAATTTGGTTATTGAATGAAAGCAAACATGTCATGGTGATGTCATATGCAATCTTTCGGTGTTGAATAATTGACAACAATCCGGTATGATCAAAGATTCCTTCAAATACCAGCATAACTGTCATGTACACAGTTTGTTGCTCTTCTAATAGAAAACCAGGTCTACGCTGTTATCCACGACAGCGAGGGTATATTCCCAAAAAGCCTCCAATCCCCGGCGTTGTACAAGTAATTCCCCAGATGAACTTATCTGTAAAAGATTGATCTCCTCAAATCAATTCACATGCACCAAATTTCGACTTAATCGGACAAACAGTTAAAAAATTACGGTCAAAACATGTTTGGAGATAAAGCTCCCCTAGTGTAAAAAATATATATAGTCCTTTCCATGAAGAAAAAGTTCTGTTTGCTAAATATCACTTGCTGTGTTATAACAGTACATTTTATATATATATACATAATAATAACGATAATTTTATTTACGTTTACATATTTACATAAAAGAAAATTAAAATCACATTATGATAAAACATATTTTATCATTAAGAGTGTTATATATTAATATCAATATTGTAACAGTATATATATGTATATATATTTTTTATTATTGTATATCAATATTTTATTATTATCAATAATACTGCAATACTTGTTTGTTGTGATTATTCAGAATTCTAAATAAAACCATGATAGAAGCTACAAAGACAAACCGACTTGCATCTGGAAAAACCTCAGAGAAGCCAAGGACTTGGCAAGTTGTGGTCCAGATGAATAAAACTACCCACTACAGAAATATGCTACTTTCTGTCCGTTTTGGTCTAATGCTGTTTGTAAATCGCTGTCATTACAGAAGTATCTTATCTCTTCTCATTCCCAATGAATGGAAAAACACTCTTGAGCTCCTGCTTGCGTATAGATAGTTGTGCCCACTCCCATACTCATTAGAGCTGTCAATAATAGGAACATGAAAGAAAAAGGGTGCACTTTAATGACAGGAGTCACATCTACTACCATCTCCAACAGCACCCGAATGGCTGCCATTACACACAACTATCACACATGATATTTATAACCCACACAAATACCAATATCCATCGCATTGTACCATCATCACAGTGATACCGCCACGGCTACATTGTACCGCCTTAGCTTAAAGCTTACAAGATAACAAAAAACGAAGGAACCCAGACCCATATCTACTTATAGAAAAATTATAGGAGGTATTTGATAGATCAAATAGATGGATCACATAAAACACAGTTCCGGTTTCATTTTTGAAATTTTTGTTGCCCTTCGAATCAGAGTTCTATAATGTTCAACATATGTGACATGATTTTGTATGGTTATTTATTCATTTCAAAATAAAACAGCTTGACTGATATTTTCCACAAGAACACAGATTTCCATTTTTATATGCATTTAAACAATGTATATCAGAATTGTGGATTAGGTTTCCCAATCCGAGAAGTATTTTCATAAATTGTAATTTGTAATTTCATAAATTGGACTTTGGTCGGAACAAATCAAAATGATTAAATGTAATCTTGGAGATGTCTTCAAAGCATTAGAGTTTTTAAATTACTTTATCAGTTATAAAGGAAAGATAAAGCTGTATGAGGAACCTTCCAAAGCATTTAAATAGATTGTGACACCCGAGTCACCAAGGTGTCTTATGGGTTAAATCATTGGGACTTGTGTGTCACCGTTGTTCTTCTGTATTAAAATATCAAAAAGGTAATAGTAACTTTAAAAAATGACGCTGTGGAGCTACACTTTAGACTTTGTACAAGTACAATTTAATCAGGAATCAAGAATGAACTTTGAGACGCTTTCACTTCTCTAAATGAGCAGCAAACTCATTAGAATAGAAGCCTTTATTTGTCACGTACAAGCAGTAGGCTACAGCATAGTAATTGGTTCCCTGCATTTATCACCTTCGCTGAGCAGCAATGGGCAGACATCTGCTGCAACTAAGGAGCAAATTTGGGTTCTGGGTCTTGCTCGAAGACCCTGTGACATGTTGACTGCTTAGGCTGGGATTAAACCTCGGAAATCCCGGTTGGGGAATGACCATGTCTACTTACTGAGTTACAGCCGTCATGAAGAAGTCATTCTTGGGAGAACATGGATGTCTGTACTAAATATCCAGTCAGTGTTGAGATGTTCTCACAAGAATCATAAATGAAAACTTTATGGTCAGGGTATCAAATAATGTCGTTGTAGTTCTAGTGAACTTTAGGGAACTAATCTAGATGAGATTTGTCACTGGATACTTTTAGTCAACCTGTCGGCCTCTGAAGGCACAACATGAAATGTCAGGGGCTTACGGTGTTCTCTGGGCAGCTAGTGCGTTACTGAGAAATGTGTCCTTCGACAGAGACTACCTTCCATCACCGCCATCACAAACATAAAATACATCTTAGGAAATACATCATATTATAGTAAGATAAGTTATGGAAAAGTAGAATCACCTGGAACAACGTGTTCGGGGATAATTCTTTCTTCTTCTGTCATATCCTGTGTATCAACTGATTTTTTCTTCCGTACATTATCAGTGTCGACGTAGCAAATACTTGAACTAGCTTAATCACACCCGCAGATGGACTTTTTCATATTGTGCTTGGAAAATTATTTCCTGAGAATCCAAGGCTGTTGAAAAAACCCATTGCCAAAGCATTAATCTGCGATGATTGGATATAGAATTGAAAACGAGCCTATTGGTTGTTTTCCTCCATGAAACAAAGAGATTTCAGCTGAAAGCCTCTGCCTATATTATTGATAAAATCCAATTATTCCACAAAATAGAGATGAAACACAACACTGAAATACTGCAGTGAGTTTATGACAGTATGTACGTCTTGGTAGAGATATTCAAATATAAGCTTTTTTTGTATTATATATCAGTTGTTTTTGTTTCTACTGTATGGAATAGTGTTGCTGAATATGAAAAAAAGCGTTTTGTTACATATGTATAATGTTCTAAACATGTATTTTTTCTGTGATATATGAGTCAATTTATCTCAACAGTCGAAATAGGTCACCTGAATGAGATAAATATTTGAAATACTATCCTCTCAGCTATTTAAGTTACATTTCAACTGTCCAGGCACCAAAGTACGTTGAGCTTTGTTTTCAAGATTATAAAGATTTTAACACAGTTCAGGCAGAGGGTATTCCACTGCAGGGCACCCAGGTGCTCCGTTTTATTTCATACTGAGTCCTAATTACAAAAGCACAGGCAATAGAATTCATACAGTGTACTGTGTTTGTGTGTGAGTGTGTGTGTGTGTGTGTCCGCGTGCATGCATGTGTATGTGTTTGGGCGATGTTATGTGTGCTTAATGTTTCATTTTCTCTTCACCATTTGCTGACATTTGACTTTATGAAAAGGGAAATGTCCGTATATATTGAGGGTTTAAAAGAAGCTCACACGGAATGTGGAGCCCGACACGATTCATAAAATATGCAGATCGGGGGGGTTGATATTGTCAAGTAATTAGTTCATTGCACTAATGCAGGAAGGATTTTGCTCATGTTTTCACAAGCAGCACATGTGAAAGCTACACATTATAACACATGACAGAGATAATGATTCATTTCAATGGCCAGCTAGAAGAAAACACTGGGAATAATGACTTGTCTTTGTCTTTGTCTCTGCAGACGGAGTGAAAGGCAGTGTTTTTTTCACGAGACCTTGGAGAGGGAGATGGTATTGGAGGCGTGACGGAGACAAGCGTGTCCGCGTGAGAGAAAGAAAAGAGGTTTTTCTTAGCCACGCTAACACACACACACCTGGTATGCTGCCCCACCCTCAGAACCAGGCCCACGCTGTCATCTCCGACAGAAAGGGTATATCACAAAAACGTACCCAGTCCCCTGCGTCGTACAAGCACTCCCATTGTTTGAACTCCTCATATTAAATGTGAAGTTCGTCCACAGTATTGTTTGTAAAAAAAAAAATGAATAAGCTGTCCATAGTGAGTAAATTATGCACGAAATCTGGACTAAATCAGAACAAAGGTGAGTAAGCTATGTTTAGAAAACATTGTTTTTATGAAGTTTTTCCCCTGCTTACTAGAAAATGAGCTTAAATGTAATATGTATACAAAATATACCTCGAGTTGAATCATACGCACCAAACTGGGACTAAATCGGGCAAATGTATAAGTGGTTTATTTTTGTAAAGAAAATAAATAAATAAAGCTTCCCATGGTCAGTAAAATATGAGCTCTCAGGCTGATTCTCCTGATAAAGCAGCTGTCCTCTAAAGCCATGGTGAAGAGTTTGGATTTAATTTTTGTGATGTATGCAAGATCTACGCCGGTCGATTCCATAATATCCCCAACCTTTTAGGTGTATAATGAGTAAAATTCTCTATGTTGTATCTCAGGTAGGGTCGAGGCTTATGGAAAGAAAAACCTTGCCATTAAAATGTGTCCCCTTGGAGAGAAGTCAGTGTGGGTGTTATATATTAACACAGCGTTCCTTTTTAGCTGCTGCTGAAGAAGTGATGCTAGAGCTTGGCCTTTGCTTAGAATCCACATTTAGGTCTTAAGCCTCAGCGTGACACAACAATAATGTGCATCTAGCTCCGCAGCCAGCAGCTTTGAACCTTATCTAAACCCGTCTGTTCAGTGCGGAGTCACAGGAGAGGCTTTCCGACAGGCATGTTTGTAGAGTTGTTCCCTCTAAGTTTCACTGTTCCACTCTCCTCGAGACAGTCTAAATGAGAGTGTGTAATCTCCTGCAGAGCGAGAGGGGAAGATGCTACCCAATGCATGTTTCCCACACACCTGCCCCGACTACTTTTTGTGCGTGCGCGTGTCTTAGAAGGCATGTAAGGTGTTTGTGCACGTCTGACTCTGTGTATTTAAGATTGTAAATGAGTCTTGGCTTTGAGGAATACCTCCGAGGGTGAATGTGAAAGTGAGCAGGCACGCGCGCACAAGATAATTCAGTCATCTACAGCAGGAAGAGTGTCACAACAAATTAAATTCACCAGAGGCAGAAACTCCTGGGCTCAATTTCAACTCAATCCTAAATCCACGAAGGAATATGTAAATATATGCGCCACACAGAATTATTACAATGCTGCGCCGCTACATATATTTGCAAATAAACTCGCATCTAGCATCAAAGTGCTTTTAACATAGCAACCCAATTATATTAGGTTTCTCCAAGCCCACAGTAAGTTGTACTTACAAAATCACTCATCACAGATCACTCGTACTTGTTTACTGCACTGACAACATTATTTAGCAGATGTGGCTGGAGAGAAATTCTGGGCATGCTCAAGTCGAGTGACCTCACATTAGTGCTCTCATGTACGGAAGCCTAATTCTTGAGAAAAAACATAGTCCAGCTCGGCTCCTGCATGTTCCATATGCCGATTTTTTTGCTTTCTAAATGAGGTGGATGTCATTTCCCCATTTAATTTCTAAAACAAGAGTTACTGCCATCTACTTACTCTGTATTAGAGGTGATTTCTCTGTTTTTCAATGCATCAGACATATTTCCTATGAAGTATTAAATCATTGCCGTATCATGATTCCTAATGACATGAAAAGCTATCCCGGCTTCCTACCTCCATTAATAGAGGAGGCAGGCCGACATAAAACGTGACATCTTTCATAATGTCACATGTTCAGAACACACACACAAGTGAATTAAACAGATACTTGTATGTATCCTTGTGTTGCGTTCACTGGCTGCGCCCCCATTCTCAATCTACTATCTGCATGATGTAAACTGGCAGTTAATCATTCACTGTTAATTGGATATTTAAAGACTGAGATAACACTTACTATTTAACATGGGATTGATATAATTGATGCCATGTATCAAAGTGTGTGTGTGTATGTGTGTGTGTGGTGTTTGCCTGCGCCTGCATATGTCAGTGTGGAATTATAACCTGCACTGCTTTATTAGTCGTCACTGAATGACAGCAGAGCTTTATTTCTTTGTTATATTGTTTGTCATATGGATGAATAAATGAAGGAGGAAAAGACCAAAAAAAAAAAAAGGCAATATTAAAGTTAAACACAAAGAAAAAGTGATGACAATTTTTTTGCACTGATGGGAGGGGTAAAATTCAAATTAAAGAGAGAGGGATGAATAAGGAAGTGGTTGGTTTGAGGCAAACTTGGAGGAAATATATAAATCAAATTAGAAAAGTGTTGTTTCAAAGACAAAGTGCTAGAACTTGAGGCAACTGGCCTCTCAGCTGCCAAACATTATTATCACTCTCAGAAAAAGGAATAAACAGTTGTATTTCCTGCGTTTGCAAAGGAGTGTTGTTTTATGGTAGATCCTCAGCAGAAGCAAGAGGTAGAGCTCTGGAACAAACAGCAGAAGAAGAGGGGATTTAAAATGAGAAAAGATAGCCACCATGACCAAACAGATGTTGTTCTAAAATACGGTGCAGAAGGCAAACATCTATATTCTTTGCCATGCGTTTAGAATATTTACATTCATTCCATTACAATCCATTTAGCAAATGAGATGATAACATTTAACACAGGTATATTTATGAAGTATTTCGCTGAAGTTTGTCGCTGACTTTATCATCATGTTAGCATCATTTAGTGTAATGTCTCACATCTCCTGGGTCACTGCTAAGAGCATTGCATGGAGGTTGAATCTGTTCTTCACAATTATTTCGGTAAATAACTTATTGAAACTAATGCACCATTTTGAAAGCCTTAATAACATGTTTTAAACAATTCTAAAGTTAACACATGTCCCCATCTTCAGATTTTTAAATGTATGTGCAAAGGAAATAGTTGATCCAGACACAAGGGGGTGACAAGTAAAAGTACTTCAAATGGCGGTGCCAAGCCCGGATAAATGAGAAGGGTTGTGTCAAGAAGGGCATCTGACTTGAAACCTATTCCCAATCAATATGCAGTACACATAACTGATTACTAAATCGGATACGTCCTGGCCCAGGTTAATAGCAACGAAGGATGAAGTGAGAGCAGCTTTGGAAAGTATGCCAATTTTCAAGAACAAGGGTGAAGTGCTGAGCTGTCGGAGCTACAGAGGGATAAAGCTGACGAGCCACGCAATGAAGATCTTGGAAAGAGAAATTTAAGCTAGACTAAAAAAAGTGAATATTTGTGGATCTATTGTAGATAAATGCTGGAGATGGAGTTGCCAGGCAGGAGACGAAGAGCAAGGCCAAAGAGGAGGTTTCTGGATGTGATGAGAGAGAAAATGCATTTGGTTTGTGTGACAGAAGAAGATGCAGGGGTCGGGGCAAGATGGAAACAAAAAAATAGTTGCTAATTAGAAAGAAACAAAAAAAAAGAGTTTCACCTCTGATCACACACACAGCACAGCAGATGATGAACGAGGCAGATGCTAAGTGAAATGTGTGAGGATCCCACTTGTGGAGCTCCAACGCACCGGTACTGACAGACACTTGCTAAGCAACCGGAGTCAAATATGCACACATAACCATACAACAAATAACCCCCCCCACACACACACACACACACACACAGACACACTCACTCACACACACAATAACCCCCCAATCCTCCTGACACTCAAGACACTCATCTGACACTCAAACGCCGGCTAGTGACAGCTGAGACACGCTTGTCTGACAGATCTAACCTGATTTACAATGCTCACATGAAGAACATGGGTGTAGGTGTGTGTGTGGGGGGTGGGTGTGTATGCGTGGGGGTGCAATTCTGTGAAGAAAGGAATGAACGGAGGAAATTAGGGGTCAGAATTGTAAATCTGAAAGTGAAATATAATGCTGTAAATCTTGTCATTTATCCATCCAGCACATCATCCTGTCCACATCTATACACACTCACACACACACACACACACACAGGCACATGAAAACGCCCACACACATGCACATAGACAGGATAATCACTCATTGTGTTGTCTCTTATTTCCCGTCTTCTCTGTTGTTCCTTCCGAATCGTTGACTACATCACTGTCAACCCCTTGTTGTCAAGCAGTGAGGTCAGTCCCACAGGCAATCTGTCCACACAGCTAGACAGATAACTGACACCTTAGTGCTTCAGTGCTGTCTCCAGACAGAGTGACAACCATGTCTTATAAAAAGTCTTTGTTCATCTGCATAACTCAGGCTCACATATAGGCTCACATATTGTGAGGAGAAGATAATTAATCTTTTTCAAAAGGTAAAGGTAACACGACTCTCTCTCCTGTATTTTGTCTGAGGTCGAAAGGCTTAGAGAGTTGATTTTCTTCTATTCTCGCTTTTACTTTTAAACAGGTTTTAATGTTCTTATCCTTCCTAATGTTTTTTATGACTGCTTTAATTATGTCTTAATGTTCTTTTGCACCTTGTCGCAGTGTTCTTCATTGTTTGTGGAAAGCGCTTTGAATTGCTATGTTGGTGAAATGTGCTTTATAAATAAATCTGCCTTGCATTTCAATTCAGTCCTTTTTCGTGCGTGTCCTTATATCAGCGTGCAGACAAACCATTTAACCGAATACAGTACGTAGGGAAAAAACATTAATGATGTTTATATTGAAGATTTATGCAGGGATAACGTGTACATGAACATGGTGTGTGTGTGCGTGTGTTTGTGTGCGTCATGTGGCCTGAGGGCTTTAACGTTGGTTACCGTCGAGGGAATTCCCCTAAAGGCAAAGATCCTCCTGAAATAAGAAAACATGCAAAACCTCTATGTCTTATCTTGGCTTTACATGCCACGGGGAGACACAAACACAAAGAAATTACACCAACCACTGCATCACAAACCAACTCCGCAACATCAAGCCCATTTTCAGGCCCTTTTGCGTGTACTAAATACAGCCTTTCACCCCGTGGAAATGTAAATGCATCCATATTGAAATGTAGACCTTCCCAAAGGTATCCTGCCCTGTGACATGTTTACACGGGATAAAAGATGAAACATCATGAATGACCGCTGGAAACATGCCTATTTTGAAGTTTAAACATTTGAAATACCTTTTAACATCAGATATCTGTTAGATATCGAAGGCATGGGTGACAGGAGGCGCATGTCGAGGAGCTCCATCGTTGGGGGGTCCATGCCCCAACTGCCCCCAATTTGAATCACATTACCTTAGTTACCCAAGTACCACACATTCACCTTACTACATATGTACACGCTTTCCTCCACACTGAAGTTGACACAATAATGTACACAGGGGAAACAGTGGGATGCAATGGAGGTCTACTGCCTGGGGGTAGGGTTGTCGATCCTGCTCCTGGGATGTTGCTGGTGGGCTGTGTTAGATGGCATCCTGCTCCCTTGAGTGTGATTTTGTGGGGGTCCTAACCTCTCTGGTGGCTGGCCTTGTGCCGGGGGGTCTGGGAGGGTCTCGGCCGGTTGAGGTCTTTGGGCTCTGGGCTATGCTTACGTTTTTGGGGGGGCTGGTACAGGTTAGGCCGGGAATCTTCAATCTCCTGTCCTTCTGTCGGCTGGTCAGAAGGCGCTCTGTGCCCTTCATGCTCTGTGGGGCCAGGGCTGCCTGGAGGTTTGGGTCCCTTCCTGCCGACTGCTGGTCAGTGTGACGTTGCAACGTTTCTCACACACACGTCAAATAAGAGGAACAAGGTCCTACTGTTATGGTATGGTAATGTTAAGGTCATATATACTGTACATGACCTCTGTTATGGTTGTTTTATTTGTTGTTCTTGTTGTTGTATGTTTTGTTTTTCTTATTGTTATTGTCTCTCTCTCCCCAAAACATCTTTCTGTTTCTGTTTTTTGTTTCTCACTCTTCCCATCCTTCCTTTCCGGTCCTGTCTCGTCTAAATAAGTAATAATTAAACCCGATTATTGATCAGGAAGAAATGATAGTATCCTCTTATAATAGTAATAAATCACATATTTGAGCAGTGAATGAGCCAAGTAATGACCCATACAGCGTAATGTATTTTCTTTTCTTTTTTAATCGCAATGCTCTAATCCTCTTTATGCTGTTGGACTCATATTTTAGTTGTAAGCTCAGACATAAAGTCAAGTCAATTGTACCTCTATACCAGGTATTCACTAACCACGGCTACACTATGAAAAGATCCATTTGCAACTTTTCTGTTTGAATAAAAAAAAGACTTTATAAGTGTCAGAGGTTACAGCCTCAAGCGGAGCAAACACTACAGAGAGCTGTTTCAACTACCGCTTCATGTTGTGCTTTACCAACACATAATACTTTCTTGTCAAATTACTCCACACTACTGAAGCGATAGCGGCGTTGATTGGCAGCTTAAATGAGAGCTTCACTTCAACAAAGTTTAGCATTAGATTTACACAAAACTGGAAGAAATCACAATGGAGCTTAATACTTTTGTTTAAACAAAAGGCAATTTTTCACTTGTCTTTTTTGGGATAAGTTCATATATTCCATATTGTCGGATACATCTTTTGTGCAGTGGTTGACCTGAGAATGAGGACACCTCTTTGTCGTGATTTACAAGTGGATATATTGATGAATCCATTTCCTCCATTTGTCATCTAAACTGTTGTCCTAAATTCTGTGGTTCAGTGGGTTCAACTACTGTGAAAGATATTTTCAAATGGAGAAAAGAAATACAGACTTGATGTTTGGCAGAACTCTGTACATGATCATGTCGAGGAATCAGCACCATTAATCGCTAATTATCGGTTTGCATGCGAGACGAGAAATGGATGCAGCATAACACAGACAGCAAACCACAGTTTGTGTTCCGTTGACACAGAACAGAGAGGGAAGTAGTCCGCTGTGTCTCTGGTTGTTGTTGTTAGAATATTAATCAGCATCTTCTGTACGGAATAATAGCCTGCATGCATGTTGCTCATCTAGAGCATCAGCTTGACGCGACATGTTTTAGCTATAAGGGAATTGTTCTCCGAATATTCTCTCTCCGTTATTCCCTTGTTGGTAAACAAATTAAATATACCACAATTCGGGTGTTTTAGACCAAATGTCAGTGATCAGTGCACCGCAGGTCACAGCTATTCAACCACAGGCTGTTAGCAACACCACAAAACCTTTTAATATTTCTATAAAAATATTCAATTTTATACATTCATTCATTTTTTTAAATAACAGAAAACTTTCGTCATCAAAAAGATTCTGAACAGGCGATGACATGATGGGGCCATCTCACTGGAATCAACAGGATTCGCTGTAGCATGGCCTGCTGCAATACGCTGCTAACCTGCGCTGCTACGTTTGCTGAGGCACAAACCTTCGCTTCAGGCAGGAAATTGCATTATCAAAAATTTTAATTGGCAGCGGAAATTAGTTTTCTGATCAATGGTTGCTTGCAACCTTGCTTTTGCGCATTCTCGCCTCCACACCACTAGTTGGAGGGTAAGCATTTGATGTGCTGTGGCTGAAAACGGGATAAGCAGAGAGTAAACAAGCAGTCTGCTTATATTTGTTGTCTTGAAGTTGTCTGAACCGAGCACTGGAAACATATGCCTGCATGTTTTTACACAATCTGGGTCTATTTTGCATGTTAAAGTTACATAGTTTATTTTAAAATATGGTTGCATCCTTGATGGTCATTTCATCAGCATGTATATTTATGCACAAAACGCTAATTACTTTTCAACATTGTTGTGGTACTTGTGTTAAAAATACTCTGAGTTTGTATGCGGTCAAACTGCGGTTAATGATCACTTAATACGTTTATAATTAGAATGTGTGACTTATTTGCATGTTTTAATGATTTTTTTACAGTTTGACAGTACCTTTTATACGGGAGGCGATAAACTAACGACTGCATTCCTACTGGATTTGGAAGCCTTTGTCTCTCACTTAAAGAACTGTTCACCTATCTGGCAAAATGAACACTTACAATCGGGGAGGTCAGAATAGTATGCATTTATTTTCTCGCAACAAGCTCTCATATGGTGTCGGCGATGAAAAGTAAAGACAAATAACGTCTAATATAACATAACGTGATAAAACAAAAACAAAAAGGAGGGCCTTGAACTAAAGCGCCAACCTGAAGAAACTATGACGAACTCAAAGGAACTGAAGTCTCTACCAAAGACACATCAGTTTAAATAAACGCGGACTAGTCCAAAGACAAGTACATGGGGGGGAAACTTAAAATTAAACATCAACTCAACTTAGAAATATTTACATTAAGAAAGATAACTGGCAAAAAGATATTTGCAAATAAAGCAATTCACCTTTAAACCACTTAACAGTAAACAAGGGTTAAATTAAGTTGTGGCTGAATTCTTCCTCAACTTAATTTAAGAATTCCCCTCGTCTCATTCTCAATCGCTTTTCCACTTCTTGTGGATTGTGCATAAAAGGCCAATTTCTTCTCTTCAGAATATCTTTCGTCAGATGGAGTTAGGTGAGATAAGGAGAGTGTAAAATGTAAACCAACAATGTGCCATAGCAGGAAATGAATATGTGTGACACAAACATACTAACACTGATGGGCAGAAATATCAAGAATTACTTATGCTTATCAAGTACTTTTGATTGAATAAAAAAGTTAAACTGAGTTCTTCAGACGGGCATAAAACCACAGCTCTATAGATCAGACTGTCCTCCAGGAGGAGGGTTGCTTCAGTGACCCTGTTAATATTTGCATTAAATACTGCTCTTTTGCATTTTATGTATAGAGTATTTGCATATGCATGCAAATGTTTCTTGATGCAGTTGGTTTTCATTTATGTTTTCTTCAGGCTGAGTGATGAGGCTTATTTCATTAACTAGCCTTGGACCTCTGAAAAGAGAGTGCTGGCGGTTCAGCGCTCACGATCCTCTTCTCCTGCAGCCTGATGTATTTGTAACTCGTATGTGTGTGCGTGTGTCTTTTTGGCCGAATGACCTTGACTCCGCTTGTTTGAGTGTGCATGCGGTTGTTCATGCATTATGTGCTATCATGCTAACTAGCCTGGCTAGTCTGGCTTTGTTCAGTTAAAATACATATTCAGCACTTAGCTCTTTTTATCTGACTTTTTTACACTCCTCTTCCTCTGTTCTTTCCATTTTTGAGTGTTATTAGATTGGACAACTCTTGCCACAGGCAGTTCTTCACTTCACACTCTACATCCAAAGGCCTATAGGGTTTACAAACCAGTGTGTGTAGGAGGGTATGTACATTGCTTTGGCAATGCACAATAGATACAGAAAGTGAACTTACAAGTTGCTCAGTCTTTATATTTAGAGTATTACTGCGTATTCCCCTCATTTCCCATCTTTTTTTTATTGCCCCAACCCCCCATCTTATACTATGACAGGAGTCCCACTTTAATTCACTATCATGGTATAATAGCCCAGGGGCTCCTTTTATTAAAAGCCCATCCACCATTACAAATGACATACGTTTGGAAAAAAAAAAGAAAAGCAAACGCAGCCAAATGAGTCATTTGTGAGACCTGCTTCTTGTTTTCTAACCCTGCTTAGAAACCTGCATATATGCACTTAAATGCATGCACAAGCACACCAACACACACTTACCAAGGTCAATGCGCTCAGCCAATTATATCTTATGGGATGCGGCTTTCTGTCATGTGTGTGTGTGTGTGTGTGTGTCTGCACATGTGTGTGTGATTACATGAGTATGTATGGTTCTGTTAAGCTCCCTAGGGGCTCCTGCCATAATCCATGCATACAGTTTATTTTGATCTTACATTTATCCTTTCCTCTTGTTTTCTCTGTCTTTGCCACAGTTTTGCCCTCATTGTGTCCTACAGCCATCTTTGTTATGTGTAACTGGGTAAACTGCATCTCAATCAAAGTCTCTATAGCACAGAACCACGCAGGCTCAGACAATGTCATCTCATAATAATGTCCACGAAAAGTCGGGGATATTATGGAATCGTCATCGGCGCTTCATCTGCATTGTTAGTGCATTAACTCAAAACACTGTTTTCTGGAGAAAACTCAATGGCCATTTTAAATTTCAAATTTTATGCAAGTAGACCTTAGTGTGAGGAAGAAGTGGATTGATTTTGGGAAAGGTTTTTTGTATATTTCTGACACTAGGGGGAGCTTTATCTCCAAAACCCTTAAAAGCCATAATTCATCAATTATTTGTCCGATTTAGTCCAAACTCAGTGCATATGAAACAACTGCAGGTGATATATATATATATATATATATATATATATATATATATATATATATATATATATATATATATATATATATATATTCCAAATTTGGGGAATTTGAATCGACTTGAAGAGATCAATTTCTGCAATTCTGTTGTACTCGAATGGGTCATATTTAACTCACTTGGTGGATTTTTTTCACAAAAAACCCAGACATAACCAAACCAAACACCACATCTGGTGCATATGCATTGACTCAAGGAGATCTATCATGTATATATCATGTTTTATTCACTAGAAAGACCATTTTGAAAAAAAATAGATATATCATTTAGACATAACCAAATTTAATTTAAGGGGACGGCTTGTACAACGCAGGGCATTGGGGATTTTTCGGAGATATACCCTTGTTGCTCAATTTAAAACTAGGACACGTAGCCTAAACTACAATCACTTTAAATTGTTCTAGAGAACCACAGCCAGGGCTGTAGATGGATAGTTATTTTTACAGTGAGCGATGTTGTCTTTGCCGATATTCTTCAACTTTCAGCAGAGATTGGTCCATAACGAAAACTGCAAAGAGCACAAAAAAAATAACTTACATTCTTTTCAGTGAACAGAGATCAGAAAAGCTCCAACTCTACCTGCCAGCTTTATTTTTTATTCTTTTTGTTTAATGTCTATTGGTATGTCTATCAAGATACAGCCACAGATGGGATAAGTGTAAAACATGTTAGATTGAATAGTTATGTGCACATTTGCATACAGGAACAGCACCTGTAGCTTTGGTCAGAACCTCACCTGACTGTTATTATTGAGGAAGGGGAATTGTCAAAAGACAATCCTTCCATTTTGGAAGGACTCAAAAGAAAAGAAGTGGGATATTCAACTAACTCTCACCCCAAAATGAATTTACTTGTTATGCTTTATCAGCTGGCCCCAGTTCTGGAAACATTTATTCAGTGGTAGAAACACACAACTGTCAGTCAAACTGCAGTCGTCATTTAAACAAAAAGCAAGAACACTCTATTTGCCTGTGTTTCTCTGATTTTGCGTTCATGTTTTGGAGGAGTAACCCAAGAGGGAATAGATTAAAGGGTGGCTTTTTCAATCAGTAAGGTACTTTAAACATCTGGCCTACTCTTGTTGATTTCGCCATTCCTACCAACCGCAGCTTTAAACTAATCAAGATCAAGCTCAGTAATGTTGTTTTTTAGTTTATAACTTCCAATTCTTAATTCACGATTACTTTTACATTACTGATGCCATCCATATCTTAATTCGGAGTCGTGCAATCAAGGCATGTTCACATTTGCAGAAACCGTTATTTAACACAAAAGTTTAACAAGACTCAGCCATAAGCCATAGCAATAGCAAAAAGTTTAGTGTCTTTTTTTTTTTAGGAGGGTATTGAGCTAAAACTTTTTGGGTTTTTACCAGATGACAGGTGATTATAATATTTCAGCAGGCGTCACTTATCGTTACTATGAAACACAGTTCTGAGAGCAAAGATAAACCCCAGCTACATTTTATGTACTCGCATGAACTAGAATTAGATTGAAGCCAAGCAACTTTCTGACTGATTCACATTAGACACAAATCTCACTAGAAACCAAACTGACCCAGCCAACAATAAAACACCTTTTTTTTTAATATGCTTAATTTTTCTTCAAGCATATGACTCAGTGTTTGAAATACACATTCACTGATATACAATTTTTTTTCTAATTAGGTAAATAGCAAAAAAAAAAAAATACAAAAACATTGCAACATTTTATAGATAAGTATATTAAATTATAAATCAGAAAAAAATGGAAAGAAAACGGAAAGTAAACGAAGAAAGAAACAAAACTTATCTGGTATTTTCCCTACTTACATGTATTCAAAGCATATCTCGACATATCCGCATTTCAATACATTTACAAATATACATAACTACATTCCCTCTTATATACATTCACACATATGTCTAGAAAGCTAACCTCGTCTTCTTTTATGTTTATTTCTACAGATCAGACGTAGATTTGACAGTTTCTAGCGTTAGGGGAAGATTGGGTAAGGAGAAAAAACAAACGAAATACTGTCAAACCACACCAGATATTCATCAGGAAGGTATTGTTAATTTAAGCAGCGTTTCCTCAACCTTCTTTTGAAGCAGAGACACGTGCTGCCTTTTGCCCCGGTAACGGGAGCAACTCTGGCCTCAACTGCTCAATACAGCAGCATGGGGCTCGTTTTTCATCCTGACATCTTGAAGTTCTAAGAGCTGAATTCAGAGACTTTGAATTTGCAGCCCTTTGAAATTGGACCACAATATAACATTTAACAAGCTACGCTAACACACTAATTAATCAAATATTCAGTCAATAGACTTCAGTCCCTGCTGCTTTCGGAATACTTTGTCAGGCCCATCGTTAAAGGATCAAATCATTATGTTCTGGGAGGGGATGTCGCTGCAGTTGGGTTAATCATTGTTCACAAGTCAGTATGAGCTCATACTGCAGTGTGAAACATACCCAAAAAGATCTTTCATAAGCCACGTTGATCCGTAGCCAAAGACGGGCACCTCCGAGCGCTATATGCTGTGTTTCAGCATTGCAGCCTGAAAATGGAATTTCCCAGGAGAGGTTAAAACTAGCTAAGCCAGCAAGCTTGTTTGCTGCTAATGGCAGAACCCCTCTCTCTCTCTCTCTCGCTCGCTCAGTGTGATACTGCGCTGTACAACTAAGATAAAATAAAACAGTCATTCCCCTGTTACAGTTTCTCTTCCTCTGTGTCCATTTAATGAAACGAGTTAACCAATGTCATGTTATCTATCAGAGCAAAATGGTTTAGGGAATGATTTACAGAGTTCTAAAACAAGCAGTGAAGTTCACAGGAAAGCAGCCAGAGAACAAGCATTTGGAGTTGGAGCGAGGACTAAGCGGAGAGGCAGAAATGGGGGGCGCACACCAGCAACGTGAAAGAACTAGATTTTTCAAGACAGCACCTCATGGTGATTGGCTTAGCATGTGAGGCAGGTGATTGAGACTTGATTGAGCAGGTGTGAAAGGTGAGGATAATAGAGTGGGATGAGAACAATTGGGGCCAATAGTTAGAAGATGATGGTTTCTCTTATACCACTTTTACACCAGAAAGAACCTGGTGCTAGTCTGGTGCTGGTGCTAGTGTCAGTGCAGTTGGTTCGACTCACGAACCTCCTAAGAACCTGTTGGCTTTTCCGTCGGCAAGGAACCAAGTCACAGCTGCGCGATTACGTCACTATGTATCGCAGTACGTCACTGTCTGTTTACCCCGCAACGCTCGCGTCATACTCACGCACAACAAGGAAGATGGAGGAGCTCATCGCCTCCATGCAAGTGCTGTTCCCGGCTCTAAAAACCTATGTTGAAACCAGGAGCCGATAAAAGAACATCTGTTATTAATTTTAAAATTTAAAATTAAAAAGGTTTTTGCTAGTTTTTTGGATGAAACTGTTGTTTTAAAAATGGCGGTTCAATGTTTCGGCTGGTCTTATTGGTCACAATAACCCCGCCCCTGACGTAATCGATACTTGAGCCCCTTGATCCATTCTCTTTTAGTCGAGTAAAAAAGCTGGAAGATACAATAATGGATAGTACTCTTATTGGAACCAGTATAAATATGACCTGACATTTTAAGCAAGGTAAACAAAACTGCGAAAATATGACATACCTGTGTACTCAAGAGATGATGTATAAAGCCTGAGGCCAAAAGCACACACAGGAGAAATGTTCAGGTTCGCCCAAAGCCCATGTGCATGTTTTTGAGTTGGCTTTAGTTTACAGATCCACTGCTTTCTTACTCATTACACCCTTTAAAATGCAAACATTAAAGATGGGATTTTTAGCAGCTAGCAGCAAGATGTTGCGTTCAAAATGCTTGTTACAAACAAGACACATAAAAACATTCTCAATCCGACTCACTGATACTTAGTAGTAGTGGTTAGTTTTTCATTGATTACAACTTGACCGAACTGCCATAATAACCGTAATCCCCACTGCAAAATCTATAGGTGCGTTGTTCAGTTTCAGCAGTCAGTTCTTCCTTCTGACTCCAGAACACTGACCTCTGTTTCTGAACTCTCTGTGGTGGAGAGTTTCTATAAGCTGTTCTATCCTTTCTCTTTGTTTCCCCCCAGGCTGACTGCTGTCAGTCCCAGACTGAGTCTCTCACTCTGCAAAAATACATTCAATGCCGCCTCTGAATATCCTGTTACAGTGTTACCAGATGTCTCTCATCCAGTTACTACAGAATTTACAAATTAAATTTTGCCTAAATTGAGTTGGAAGTACTTGAGTAGTACTGTCACACATATTTCCTGCTGTTAAATGAAAATGCAATTTCCCTAATTCTAATTAATGTATAGGGATGTACCTACTGTTTTGCAGTCAGTAGAACGATAACGAGTCCATCAGTATCAAATTACTTGCTTTTGCTTTTTTTTTTTTTTGCATAAACTTGTTTGGTACATTAAACCCAAGGGATTCATCTTTGGTATCAATATATTTGTACTTAACCTCCATGCCTACACAAGGAAAACTAGAAAAAGCACTCAGAGGGCCTGATTTCGAAAAGGTTTGCGAATTTCAAAAACAGGTGCAAACTTGATAGCACTCACAATCAAATGAGCAAGCTGATCTACTAACGGTGCGCACTGACGATTGCATCTTTCAAACGTGCAAAATAGCACGGCCTATCCATTTAGTACGTTTTCCTTAATGAATATGCAAAATATCGAGCATTTTCTACCCGAGCGCCCTAATATTGGGAGGAGTGGATGCAAATAGGTTCATTTAGCAAACGCAATGTGATTTCCTGAGCCTCGGAAAAAAATGACGCCACTTGTGATTGCGTCTGTATTTCATACGTTTCAAAGGAAGGGTCATATCGGCACAGCGTTGCACACAGGTATAGTTTCTGCCTACTGATACTGAGAGAACGCTTCTGCTGTTTGGACCGCACTGGAAGACCGCTACTATACAGCCCAGAGAAAATTGGCCTAAATTGTAGTTGTCTGCGGTATGTTGCCAAACATCACATGTTGGAGCAGGATGACATGGACGTTGAGGAGATTCACCGCTGGCCACATGTTTGGGTGTGTGCGCTATGCGCTCTCGTCCCTCTTCATTCCCCGGCTGCTCTGTTGTGGGACCGCTTGGTTTGAGTGAGAGACCCCACCACTCCAGCGCTGACCAGCTGCCTGGTGCTCGATCCCTGCGGCACGGAAACTCTTGCCACAGAGGGCGACCACCTCCTGCGCTATGAATAAATCCATCTTCAAGACAACAGCTCAACTATATTCAGCAAAATGTTAAACATGAAGCAAATTTATCTTTGATTTGGTAAATATAGTAAATAAATTAAATACATCCAGGAGAATAATGTGGGCGTGTCATTGTGGGCGTCTGTTAAGCATTTTTTCTTTTTTTTTTTCTTATATCTTTCCATTTTCTCTTATTTAGTCTTTTATTCTCCTTGTTTTACCCACAGCATTGACTTTCCCGCAGATACTCTACCATACCGCGTTTCTTTTAGTAATATTTAGATTTCTTTGCTGTAGATCAACGCTGTAGAAGTTTCTGTCTCTTCCACCAACACCTCCAGTTCCATCAAATGGCATTAAATTTCATTTTGTGATGGCGGTAACTTTACTCTCTGTCCAAGCTTCAAAGGCGGAAACCAGTCACACAAGCAAATCCCTAATTTAACTTTTTTTTCACCTGTCGTGATTCCAAGTTGATCACCCGCAAACCACAAGTGTAATTTGTGAAACTGCAGATGCAAATTAGTACTCGCTATTTGTGATCTTAGTAAATCAGGCCCAGAGAGAACAAACCTCCACAATGGTACACCAGTACCTTAGGTAAAGGAAGAATTCATGCAGATTCATTTTCAACTGATTACAGTGCAATATTGACAGTGCAAGTAGTTGTATTACCATTGTTGCTGAGTAAAAGCCCTCAAATTATTGTTCTGTAGTCTGGTTCATTTCCTCCATGTTTTGTAGTAGTGGAAGCCGGGTTAAGAAAACAGCTGGCAATTTGTGAGCAGCAGGATGATTTTGTGCCAAGAAAGAGTCTACAGATTCAATGTTTGCTTTGAGACTGCGGATGTAGAAGTACAGAGAAGGTCAGAAGGAGTCGGGTTGAATCTTTGTGGATTTGGAGAAAGCTTACAACAGATTGCAGATGGAGGAGTGGTGGTATGGAATTAGGACGTCTGGAGTGACAGATAAAGTATGTTAGAGCGGTACAGGATATGAATGAGGGTAGTATGACAGCAGTGAGGTGTTCACTAAGAGGGACAGATGGGTTCAAGGTGGACGTGGGACTGCACCAGGGATCAGCCCTGAGTCCCTTCTTGTTTGCAATGGTAATGGACAAGGCAGACATCTGAGGTCAAACAGGATGACATTGTGATCGGTGGTTAGAGCAGGGGACAGGTGGAAAGAAAGCCTGGAGAGAAGAGGAATGAAAGTCAGTCGCAGCAAGACAGAATCCATGTGTGTGAATGAAAGGGAGACAGTTGCAACCTTGAGGATTGAAGGAGTAGAGGTGAGGAAGGTGCAGGATTTTAAGTACTTGGGGTCAACTGTTCAGAATAACGCAGAGTGTGGAAAAGAGGAGAAGAAGAGAGTGAAGACAGGGTGGAGTGGGCGGAGAAGATTGTGAGGAGTTATCTGTGACTGAAGAGTAGCAGCAAGGGTGAAGAGAGGGGTTTACAAGTTGGTAGTGAGAGCAGCTCTGCTGGATAGTTTAGAGATGGTGGCTCTGACCAAAATTCAGGAGGCAGAGCTGGAGGTTGCAGAGCTGGAGATGTTCATATGTTCTTTGGAAGTGATGAGGATGGACAGCAGTAGAAAGGAGCACATCAGAGGGACCATCCAGGTTAGGCGTCTTGGAGACAAAGTCAGAGAGGCCAGATTGAGATGGTTTGGACAGGTGAAGAGGAGGGATAGTGGATCCTTTGGTAGAAAAATGCTGGAGATGGAGCTGCCAGGAAGGAGAAAAAGAGGAAGACCAAAGTGAGAAAAGGACGTGCAGTTGGCTGTAGTGACAGATGAAGATGCAGAGGATGGGATGAAACAGACCCCTGATTAAACAGCCCAAAGAGGAAGACGTTGTGTTGCAGTACTGTAGCTTTTTAATTCCTTCACTGTCCTGAATCTGAAAAACCTATCAAATGTTTGCCTCTGCTTTTCCTCGTTACCTTTAGTCCTCACTCATAGATCCGTGCAGCACCACCAGGTCTGTATCCCCGCTGAGTGTCTTATGCTCTTCTTCACTAAATCTTTCATAAACCCAGTTTGAACAATCAGTTTCTTGCTTTAATTAAATCATTCACTCAAAGTGCTTTTCGCCTAAAGAGCCTGGAGCTCCTCTTGCTTTTGTTTTGTATGCATCTCTGGGAGGGTGGGAGAGGGGGGGGGCACTTAACATGTCTAGGGGTGCTCCTTATTGATTTCACATTAGTGTGCCCAAGTGCATTCCTGTTAAATAATACTTTTCTCCTTTTTTCTCTTGTGTTCTCTGAAAGGATTTATTTATCTCAATTATACGCAGGACACCTGAGACCGTCACTGGAGAAGATGCTACAGTGTTCATTCACAGTGAACTTGTAGATGAAGGTGAATGGAGGTAAAAAAAAAAAAAAAAGGAGTCACATGATGATTTCCTGTTATTATTTCTCTCTCTCTCTCTCTCTCTCTCTCTCTCTCTCTCTCTCTCTCTCTCTCTCTTTCTCATCGTGTCTCCATGCCATAGAATTGCTGAGTTGGGATTCTATAATGACAGAATGGTGACGTTGAGAGGAAGATAAAGAGAAAACGAGGCAGAGTGGGTGGTGGTCGGTGGGGGGTACAGGAGGAGGGGTAGATGAAGGATGCTAGGCAGGAAAAAGGGACAAAAGAGAAAGAGCGGAGTCAGGAGATCAAGATGTAGAGAGAAAATTCTCGGTCAAGGTCTTTCCTAATGAACAAATTATCATGCACAGGTCTCACATACCACGTCCTCCCCCCAGCTTCCTCTCCTTTCTACCTCCTTCATTGTCACTCGTTCCCTCTGTCTCTCCTTTCTGTGCTTTCCCATCTTTTTCTCGTCTCTCTTTATGCTTTACAGGCTTGACCTTGGTTCCCACTCGCTCAAATCCATTATCTGTTGCCTCCCACCTTATTTCTATAGCCTTGTTTATTTTTTGCCACATTCCTGTTTCCTTTATCTGTGTTTCACCCCTCCCCTTTTGAGAGTTCTTCTGGGCCGTAGGCAGAAGTCTGCTGCTTTAAAACCTCTCTATCAGCACATCCCTGCAATAGTTGGCTCTGACAGTCACTTTCACTGCAGAAATGCCTGATTTACCACACACACACACACACACACACACACACACACACACACACACACACACACACACACACACACACACACACAGATGTGTAGCCAGAACAGTCAGCAAGTGCGCCTGGCTGTGCGTGTGAGTATCTTATGCATCGCTCATAACAACATTAGATCCTTATGCTTGAATGATTCCTTCTAAATGTGAATGTATGCACAGCTATGAGTGTGTGGGTACAAGTGTGTGTCTGTGCTCATCGAGGGTGTGTCCACACCCCCGGTTTCTTCCCTTCATTAACCCAACAGCCATGCAAAGGTCATTCATCGCTACGGCATTTGACTCTCCAGTCTGTTAAATAATGGCGTTGCTATTTACTGTTCTCAACCTCGGCTTGACGCCTAGTGTGGCCGGGGGGCTACATCATCTCCAGAGCACCGCTTCAGCAGTGCTTCACTGTGTGTGTGTTGGCATTGGGCTGGCACTTGGTGTGGTGCATATAGGGAACAACCTGCCCTCCACACACACACACACACACAAACACAAACACACACACACACACACACACACACACACACATCTGCATGATGAGGAATCAAATGGATTTTCAGCTGCTTATCTCTTTCGCTGATCAAGCAGTGCTGTAGAGTTCACTCAAGCTAAATATTCCATTTCCATCCTGAAGCTCAGGGGCAGCGGAGGTTTTCCTGCTGCAGTCTGAGATGAATACGAGGCAAGTTGTCAGTTTAGTCAGGTTGCCTTTGTTTCGTGCTTCTTTTTGTTTGGTGATCTAACACAAGCGTTGAAGATCTTAGGAGCGGGTTAAATACTTTTCACTTTTTTATATACAAATCTATGTATATAATAACACATATTATTATATTATTTTCCCATATATTATATACAATATCCGTATTATATCATAATATATGCTAATATATTATATATATAATATATATTCGGATTGGGATTCGTGAGATTAGACCCATATCCGGATTTAATTTCAATTCCCTCAAACACTTTGAACGCAAGGAAACATTTTTTTGCCTTTCAAACATACAACCTTGAGCCATAACATTAAAACCGCCTTCCAAAGGTCAACATCAGCGCTCAGTGTTCGGTTCTTTAGACTCTTTAGGCTCTGGGCTGGCTGGGCTGCACGGAACACAAACCATTACGCGGCTCGTTAATGTAACCGCCTGTCTCCTCATCTTTGTTTGCCTTTTTCTGTCTTTATGTTTCACCTATGGCGTAACAAGCTCTCTTTGAAGGGAAAAAAATAGTGGTATTACTTGAAGAGTAATAGGCTCGTCCTTCAAGGAGGGCTGGTGAGGCTCTCACACACACACTCCCACGCACAGGAATAATATCTTTCTGTTGCAAGATCAAACTGCACATATCTTAGGAATTGTTTCTCATTGAATCTTGGAACAAACCACAAGTTTTACGACAGATATTGAAACACTGTCTCATCCCCACCCACACCCCCCAAAATCCCAAAAGAAAACACCTGCCTAATATTGTTTGAGTCCCCCTCCGCTGCCAACATAGCTCTGTGAAGCACTGCAGATATTCCATCACATTCTTCATCCGCTTCCTCAGCAGTTTGTGCTACAACAGCTAATCTGTTGAATTGCACACGGGCCAGCCTTCACGCTCCACACACATCTATGAGCCTCGGAAGCCCTTGACCCTGTCATCAGCTCACCAGGTGACCTTCCTGAGACCACCATGAAAGGTACTTACCACTGCAGTCATGGAACGCCCAACAAGACATGTAGTTCTGGAGATGCTCTGACCCCGTCGCCAGGCCACCACAATTTGCGCATCGTGTCAAAGTCGCTCGCCTCTTTTTTCCTCCTTCCAAAACATCAACTTGAGTTTAAAATGATTACTTACTGCCTGGTATAGCCCATCCACTGACGGGTGCCATTGTAACGCGATAATCATTGTTATTCTGGCTTCATCTGTATTTTCTGTCCACTTTTTCTATTTCAATGATTGACTCTTTCACAGACTCTGAGCTTGACATGAAATGTTTAAAGAACTACTTTTATCCTATTCTTCATTCCTCTGGTGAAATGTAATGTATATATATATTTATTTTCTTGGAGCGATACAACTATTATTTTGTATGGGTTTTATTATATCCAGTTCCTATAGTCCCTAAGGTCGTAGTTAAGTCTCATTCTGCCAGTATAAATTCACTATGCAGCAGAGTGTGTAAATAAGACATAGGTATGGTGATTCAATTCAATCATCCCAAGCATATTAACCGTATTGATTTAATCACAAGGTGGATATTGAATAAAAACACTCCCTCGCTGAATTAAACTGGTCAACCAAAGCAAAATTACGGATCTCACTGTTTTTTTGTTTGTGTCGTTTTAAAAAAAAATATTTTTATATTTTATATGTTTTTATATTTATTTATGTGTTTGGCATTTTTGCGCCGTGGAGGGAAACGACAAATAATGAGAACCACAATTCAAATTCAAACAGTAAGCGTTAAATTGTCCCAATACAGTTTCCGCCTCCTGGCTTGTCATTTTCCGTTCAAGAGGAGTTATTCTTCTTTTTCAACTTTGTTTTAACAGATTTCTCTTATTTAACTCACATCTACTCCCAGGTATCTCAGCAGGAGCTCTTCTTCAACATGTGTCATGTCTGTGTCATCTTAAGTGCCTTTCCTCCCTGGGATCTAAGAAAAAGGAGACAGAGAGACTGAACCTTTTTTCCCCTCTAGTGGAGTGGAGTGGAAATTTTACAAAAAAAGCAGCATAAATCAAGGTGAGTGTTCTGCTTGTGAGGGAGATGGATCTTAAGTGTCAGAGTGTGAATCTGTGTCACAGCATCAGGGCTTGTGGGTTTGCATGGATGCATGTGTAGATCTACCTGAGTGAGAGAGTGCACATGCTGGAATGTGTGTCCGTGCCTTATGCTCCCTGGCCCAGATGAGTCTGGGTAATTGGTCCTTATCTGGTGGCCTGTCAGTTCACATCACTGTGAATAAGGGAGGGGGCTAGAGGAGCAATTTATTCCACCTAACCGTGCCCCATCTCTCTCCTTTTAATGATCATTAAGAGTGATTTATGCTCTACTGGCGTGTGTTGGTATGAGTCTACACATCACAATCAGGAGATTATGTGCATGAGAGCTGCAAACACAGTGATTCACAAATGGACAGGCGTTGTGTGAGTGTATGTGCATTGGTATGTGTGTGTGTGTGCGTGCGTGGGAATGCACATTCATTCACATCTCATTGTCTTTAATTCTGCATTCATGGAAGAGTCTTTTTTTTTGGTAAATATTGTTTAGGAGCGTTTGCTGTGAGGGTCTCTGTGAGTTTAACAGTGAAGCCTTTGGGATTTGGTGGAGCTGTAAAGGACAGAAGGATTATTGTGTTTGTTAAGAAAAAAGGATCAAGAGACGTTGAGACTGCACGAGGGAAAGAAATAGAAAAGAGAAAGGAGAAAAGGTGCATAAATGTGTATGTGGGAAGTGATGCTGCTGCAAAACTGTGTTCATGCACTGCATTTCCATGTGCACGCATGTTTCATTTCAGAACCACATGTTTGTCGGCGCATTGTTTCGTTTGATCGAGCCTTTCATCCGTAGCTCAGCTGTAGTTGTAATTGGTCTCTGATGGGACTGACCCACTGGGTGCCTAGGGTTCGAAACAGGCTTTGGATGGCTTCCTTAAATATTTCAGCACAGTAAAACGTCAGGACTCTGTGGACTTGCCCCGGGCTTATCCAGCTCCAGCACTTAATGGGCTTGCCTCTTCTTCTCACAGAGACTAGGAGAAAAAGGGACATTTTGAGCAGTTATTACTAAAGCATAGGGTGTTAATGTTGGTGTGAAGCGTTGATTACATCCCCGTGGGGGAAACCAGCACATCATAATGACAGGTTCTCATCAAAGGGTTGTCTAGCGACTGGCTGCATCCACCGATATCCAGCTAACGTCAAATAGAATTTCCCATTTGTGACTATCAACTACTGGCTCAGATCATCTGCCTGAACCTTGCAGGCAAGCAAACCTCACATTCTAAACCCAAATGCGTGGCGTATTGTACCAAATAAGTTCCTTTCTCCAACACAGCCTCACTTCTCCAGTGCCTCGTTCTTCCTCCTCCCTGTGCCTCACTTTCTCTTTATAACTTACTTCCTGTATGGCTGTCACTCTTCCTCTTTCACTCACTTCTCCCCTCCATCCTCCCACTCGCTCTCACTTTCCTCTGTCCCCATACTCCTCTGTGTGCTTCTTCCTCTCCCTCTCCCTCTCCCTCTCCCTCTCCCTCCATCCTGTTCATGCACCTTCCTAGCACAGATCCGAGGCAGAGTGGGAAAGATAATTCCCTGGTTCTCTGCACAGAGACAGCAAGCAAAAAATAGAGAAGGTTACCTTTCATGTTCAATCTTAAAGGAATGTTTGAGATTTCCCCAAGATGATTAAATAGGAACGCTTTTGACAAGGTCATACAGGCTTACACGTACGGAAACAGTGAAACACGCACACACATGGATGCCCAGATAGAGAGCATGGTCAAAACACCTTTGCTGCTGTTTTTTCAAACATAACACTGCCAATAAAAGTGGGAGAAAGAAGAGGAGAACATGTTTTCCTTCGTGGGAAAACAGCAGATCCTCCTGCTCCTTTACCTGAGATGTAAAGTCAGCCGAACTGATGGAGTTGTTTCCTTATTGGCTACCACTTTACAACAAGACTGCCCTTGTCAAGGATTTATAAATGGCTTGTGTTTAGTTCACTAATTAAGTTGTACACACTTTACAAATCATTAATAAGCTGCTATAAATCTTTAAATATAAAGGGTATCCGATACCTGATGCTTGCCAAATAGTGACCACACCTATCTGTACTGCCGACTTAATAATGCCAAATAGTGACACACATTGATAAATTGAGATCGACGTTAAAAGTTGTTTATGAATGTTTACTAATGACTTATAAAGTGCTTATAACCTAATTTGTAACTTAATTCAAAAGCAAACATTTTCAAATTCTTTATAAAGGTAATTAGTAAATTTAAAGTGATACCCTTTATTGCACTGGCATGTATCGCCTTTTCAATTTCGCTTGTAGAACACGTTCTTCTGTGTTTGCTTACAAACACGCTTCCGTCTGCGTCGTGCCTGTCCGCAACATTTATTCTCACATTTTGTGTGTTTACAACCTTAGTAAGGTTCATTTTTTCCTTTTTTTTTTAGCTTTAAGCTATATTTTATCCCTTGAGACCAATTACATGACAGGGTTAAGGAAGCTCATTGGTGCCAGCGGAGAGCGATTGTGGCATTCTGACAAAACTCCAGGATGTTTCCTTGGGCATGCTGAGTGTGTGTGTTCATGTCCTGTGTATGCATGCGTACTCGCGCGAGCATGTGTGCATTATTTATCATCAAAATCCCAGCATAAGTGACAAACACAGCTTTCTGGAATGTTGCTGTAATTGTGTTTATTCCCCTAAAAATCTGAATGTTGCATGAAGAGTCCCCAGTTTATGTTCTATGGCGCGTGTGTGCACAAGGGCTTGACTGTAAATGGCTGTCAGTCATGGTGTTATGCTATTCTGGCTGGGTCCCAGCCACTTGGTAACTATAAAAGAGACTGAGAGTGGTGCTGTGGGACAAAGTGGAGTGGCGTTTGAATGAGTTATCCCGAATTCAGACTGTGTCCGTCTCCAGAGGCATGGATGAATGGCCTGATTCTCTCTCCACCTCCTTTTTTCTCTCTGACTCTGCAGCTTTTTCTCTCCTCCTGCTCCATCTCTCCTTGTCTCAAACTTTCTCACCCTTCTCTCTCTTTCCACATCCTTACATTGTGTGTTTCCATACCTCTCGCTGCCTTCTGCCCCTCAATGCTGCTCTTCCTCTCTACCATTCTCTCCACCCAGCTTTTATTATTCCGTCATTTCTCCTCAACCTTGTGCACCATTCTCTCCATTCCCCCTCTTAACTATTTAAAAGGATTTCCTCTTTTAAACACCGGACGACACTCTCCCTCCAACCATGTTTCCATAGTGAGTATAGGTCCACTAGTGCTCCTCAATGTACACAACTAGGCCTACGGTGTCGTCCCCGGCAGCAAGGTTAAATCCCTGAAAAGTCCCCAATCCCCTTTGTTGTCCGAGCAATCCCCCCCCTCATTGAACTTCTCAACTGAAATGTGAAGTTATGTCCACGGTATTTTTCATAGAAAGAACTGTTCCGGTGAAACTTGAAATACCCATACAATTACAGATCTCCTTGAGTTGATTCAAATCAACCAAGTTTGCACTAAATCGAGCCGATGGTTAAAAGAACAAAGTTCCCCCTAGTGAGTAAAATACGTAACTATTGGAGTACAACGCATTGTATACACGATAGAGCTCCTCACTTCAATTCACATGCACCAAGTTTGGAATAAATGGTTTAGAAATGATTGTCCAAAAACCTTTGAAGCTAAAGCTCCGCCTAGCGTCGTAACTAAACAACCGATCTTTCCAAAGATCAATCGCCTTCTTCTTTACACTAAAGTCTATGTGGGTATACAATTTGAAGACAATCCATCAAAGAGTTTTTGAGTTATGTCAGTATTACATCTGTTACCTTCATTATGATGTGAAATATTAATTATACTACTTTACTTCACGATATGTTTGTCGATTGCAAAAGTCCGCTCACTATTAGCTGGTATTTGTAAGCACTGGTTTGCATTTACAATAATAATCTTAATCCTTCATTGATCACATACAGTCAAACTTTGTGAAATTATTTATTTATTATTTATTTCACCCACCCCTCAGAGAGCTGTGGGTGGCCCTTCTGAAGCCTCCAGGGAGCTGGGGGCTAAGACGGGTAGACCTGCTGGGTCTACCTTCCGATTGGGAGATGCCCACTCTACCATCTGTGCTGCTGCTGCCCCAATTTATTCAATTCATTTACCACTGATACACCTTGTTTTTTCGTTTCCCCTTATGTTTATATTCCTTTTTTCTTTTACTCAATTATTTGATTTATTTTTGTTTCTGTGATTATGAGCATTCTCTGGCAGAATCATTTCCTTAGGGATCAATAAAGTTCGATCTTATCTTACCTGTTCCGTCTCAGTTAACCGGGAAAAACAAACAAACACGTGACACAATGAACACAACATAATTACAAAGAGCAGAGTATAATTTAAAAAAGCAATTAGAGTAGAACAGTATACAGACCTTTACAAATACTGCAGACTGTCAGAGAATTGTGCAGAGTGTAGGTCGTATTGATTGCTTTCTTTTTTTCAGCACACTGATTTCTTTTGAGTGAATTATTGTATAAATGCACAAGGTTTCAGGAACACACTAGCCTGATCAACGAAGCCGCTTCCTCCCGACGTTGGTGCTGGCATTTCTCTGCCTTCCTTCTCCCTCCAGTCTCTCTCTCTTTCCCCTCTGCCTTCGCTGAGATGACACCCTAGAGTCCTACTTACTCTCCTCTCTCCTTTCCAACTTTCTGGTTCCTTTAAGTCCCTTCCCATAATTCTTTATTCCCCGTCTATACTTTTCCTCCCCCTCGTGTGTCTTCCCTCCTCTTCTCAATCTCTCCCAAGAGTTCCATGGGAAAACACAACTCACGCTGTATCTTTGGCCGGAGACAGCATCTCGCAATAAATAAAAACGTAAAACGCTTCGGCCGAAAGTGACTCGCATTCCTCTGCAGAGACACATTCACAGAAGCATCCACACGCATGCAGAGGATAGCATGCATTAATCATGCAGGCTTACAGACAAAGCCTGAATGTGCACGAATGTCCATGACATACCCATTTTAAACGTTCTGGGGAGTACAAACGGGAGTGGCACAGGAGGCGCACACACGTTCACATAGCAAGGAGGTTCACGTGTGATCTATAATTAGAAAAACGGTCAATGTAAGGCTCTGCAGAGTCAGCAGTAGACACACAGACACAGGAAGAGAGAGAGCGAGGAGCTGGCGAGAGACAGGTTATTTTATTAAGATGCCATTATGCAACATTTCTGTTCAGTAAATCCATCTGTGCCACAGAAAAAAAAGGAAGGAGAAAAAAAGGTCATATTAGACCCTCACATATAACCTTCCTGGTTTCCTTAAGTCATTGTCCGTTTTATACAAGAGGCAATAACGGAGCTGTTATATCCATGGCAACTTTTAAAGCTTTCCTTTTATGGTCCTCACAATGAAAACACAAAGGTTGTGAAAAATGATTTCCTGCATATTTTATTTCTTTCACCCTTTCATATTTCATTACATGAAAGAGTTCATTCCTCCTCTCCTTTCAGACTCCCTTCTCCTCCCGTCTGGTTGTCTTGATTGTCGTCAGCTGTGTCCTGTTAGCGACATTTTCCCAGTATAACCTTTAAACCTCTCGTCTAAGAATTAGAGTTTGGACCCTTCCTGGTTTTGTACTCAGCTGTGTGGATCTGGACTTGTTTTGATTTTGTCAGTTAAGTATTTGTTTCTTCACAAACTACCGATTTGTTGACATGTTGTGCATTTGGGTCCACTTTCTTGTTGCTCCAGTGTCATGGTTCTGTTGTTGATTTTGTAGGCACATTGTTTTTTTTTTATCATAAGTTGTATTTCCTGTTATTATTGGGGTTTAGTTTTATCTTTTTCCTTACATGCTTTCTCCTTTCCCTGTTTGCTGATTATCCCGTCATGTGTCTTTCTCTGCATTCCCCTCCCTTTCCTTCTCTGCCTCTGCCTCCGCTATGATCATTCCTGCGTTTTCAAGTTGTTACTAGACCTGTAGTATCTCTTGTGTAACATCCATGATTAAACCTCCTGCTTCTTTGTGTTTCCCTGCAGCGTTCCCCCTGTACGTTTTGGTTTTTTGCTTTCCTTGGTGGTTTATTGTTTTGTACTTGAGTTTTCATCTGCTGCGATTTATTTTTTAATTTAGACAATTTTGACTATATGATTGTGGAATCTTCAACGCCACGGCGTCCGCCCCCTCAGTGTCCGCCCCCTCAGTTCCTTATTTTTAGCCCGATAACTCAAAAACTATATCATGGATCATTTAAAATGTTGTTCCCACATAGACCTCAGTGCAAGGAAGAACGGAAGTGATTTTGGGAAAGTTCGTTTGTATATTTCTGACCCTAGGGCGAGCTTTAGCTTCAAAATTGTCAGACCATAATTTCAGAACCGTTGGTCCGATTTTGTCCAAAGTTGGTGCGTATGAATGGATTCAAGGAGATTTATCTTGTATACATTGTTATTTACCCTAATAGTTAATATTTTAATCACGGGGAGCTTTCTTCGTGAAAAACACCTTGTTTCGCACATACCGCCCCATTTAGTTTGAGGACTTCAATCAGTGGGATTACTTGTACAGCGCAGGGGGATTGGGGTCTTTGATGGAATATACCCTTGCTGTTGGGGACAACAGCATAGTTCTAGTCTAAATATTTTTTCCATGGCTAGTTCTGTAAATCTTCTTAAATCCTACTGATGTTCTCATTACTGTTTTGTCTGTCGTTTGCATACGGGGCCTTTATTTTTGAACTGAAATGTGAGAGACTGAAATTACGAAGCCAACATAAGCCAACATTTGTGACAGAATTGGGGGTTGGGGGTTTGAACATGGCATTGGGTAACTTGCACATCTTCGAATACAACATGAGCCCCTCAATGTCCTCGCCAGGAAAACACAAAGCAGGAAAAATGATTTCTTTGCATGTTGACCCACCAAACATAAACTCTGTAAAAGAAGCCCTCACTAGTCGAACCCTTTTGACTTATTAAAAATGAGCCGACAAGGAACTTCATTAATCAAGAACTGGCTCAAATTACAATGATGTTCGAATCCTTATCTGCCAGGTGGCCTCAATTAACCCCGTCTCCACAGCATGCCCACTTCTGGTCCAGACCTGCTAACCATAGCTCCTGGTGTTTTGTTGGCAGTCTCCAAGGACTGTCTGCCTGACCTTTGCCTTCTTCGCTACTGGCCACCAAAGGTGTCTTGACGCCCTCAACGTTCGCTGGTAAAGCCCCCCCCCCCCTTGCCGCCGTTTGTCAGAGGGTCCTCACCGTTGCTGCCGGCCACCTGCTTGGCCGCAAAATGGTTCTTGCCTTCATCCTCAGTTTCCTGACTAGGTCCGCCTTCCTAGGCAGCCCCTTCCTCAGGTTCTAGACCTGAGCCACTGGGCTCTTGCCTGGTTTCAATGATGCTGGATGATGTTGATGTTTCTTCGACGACCTGGGTTGTTTTATAGGGACTTTTGTTTCTTGTTTGACTACAACCTGTAATTGTAAAACTCTTTTTTCTTTATTTCTCTTTTTTTGGTTAACTCAGAAGTTAATGAGGTACAGGAAGCGTTTGAGGCGGCCATCTATACTTGATAAATAATTGTATGCCTAAGAAGCTACAGCAAAGGATGGAGGACCAGGGTTTGAAAAACAAATACAAGTCCCTTCAGGAGAAAGACATTGGGTGGGCAATGTAATTAAAAGGCGACAAACGGAGCTGCATAGTGAGGATGAGTCCAGATCAAATCTGAATGATCCAAACACAAAGACCCCTGTCACCAGCAGTTATTTGTCCTTTTATGCTGCTATAATTAGGATGAGAAAGGATGAAACATTGTCCCCTCTCAAGTTGGAGACAATTTTCGTTTTAATGAAGTCAAGAACTTATTTAAAAAGGCCGCACCAACTTCAAACCTAGAGAGGGTCCAAAGTTTAACCTTCAAAAGTCGTAGAGACAAGAAATGTGTGGTTTCTGTGAATGTGTAAAAATCCTTTTATAAACCATAAATGTGTGAGAATCTCTAACATTGAACTATTATCTAATGTTCGTTATAGAACCTGACTGTTCACATCCGAGGAAAAAAATGTATCGCGTGCATTTACTCCATTGTACTTTCGCGTGTCACGTTATTCGTTAGAAAATAAAATACGGCCATATTTTGCAGGCAGAACTAACTGCAAGGGTAAATAAGTAAACAAGGGTTTAACTGTAAACCGTTTTTCTTCTCACTTTTGACCAGAGTGAGAGGCTGAAACAGTGTCTCTGCACTTCATCCAGAAACTCTGGAATGGACAAAGGATGCACAATTTATAATTTATGTCCGCTTACGAGCAGACCTCTGTCACAGCGTGACAAGTTTATAAAGATGTTCTGGTAAGTGTGTGCATTTTGGAGAATATGTGTACATGTCTGTGTGTGTTTGCGTATGTTTGCTCAGTATTTTTATATTTCTGCAATTAATATAATTATGTATCATGAGTCACGCTGCATCCTGTGGAAAGACATCTTTCACTTTTTTTTTTTTTCATTTGCATTACTCCTGATGTACGCTCGCTTTTTTACTTAAGGTGGTCATGGCAACGTTGTTTCCATGGATTTAGCAGAAATCACAGTGACAGAGGAAGATGTAGAACTAAACTGGAGAGTATTGCTGTGTTCTTTTGCAGCAGGATTTAATCAATCTACGTAATCTTGAGTCATTATTGTTTGATGCAGAGGGGAGAGCTTTTATTACAGTGTTTCGAGCTCTTTCGGGTACGTAAGGTTTTACGGTAAAATTAGGAAAGTGACACATTACTATCGTTCCGAGACGAGAAAAAACTTTTAAAGGGGAGAATCTATGTCCATTATGTTGTGAACATTTGCGTGTTTGTTGGTGCGTTTTCGCACGAGAGGGAGTTAGAGACGAGGAGCGCTTTGAAGTGAGAGTAGCGGAGCAAAAGTTTTATTGATAATCAATAGCATGAGAACATGTCCGGGGGGGTCGCACACACAGAAAACACGGAGAGTCTGCAAAAGCCGCCTTCATCGCATCCAGATAAACAAGCCCACACGGTCAGAAGGCATCGAATGCAAAAAATATGCATTTTAATTATTCATTTAATTATTTATTTATCATAATGATTCCAGAATAATGAACAGTAACACAATGAATGCAGATACCAGCAGAAAGCGCTAAGAGAGTTCATACCTGGAGCAATCAGGAAATGGTTTCCGGGCTTTGACAAAACAAAATACTCTGTTGTTTTTTAGATGTGTATCGCCGGTTATTTAAAACAGCAAACGTGATACAATTAAAACCGCCCAATACATATATATTGCCCTTCATATCTATATTTAATCTCCTACATTTGAATTGTGGTCAGGATTAAGTGCATAGTGGAGTTCTCCATGCCAAAATATTCTTATTTTAATTGGTTTATTACTAATTGTTATTTACATAAACACAATATCCATCCTTACATTAAGGAAAAAGGCTCATTTCACATTATCAAAGAAATTAGGAGAGTAAATCTGCATCTGTTCCCAGATCCACTTTAAAGTTTAATCTATTGTCCTTTTGCCCGAGATCCACCCTGACACAAGCTGGGGATGAATCTCCTCAGGCAATATTTCACCAAACTCTGTTGAAAATGTTTTTACCAAAGAAAAAAACATTTAGTGGACAAAGAATCATCCAAATGTAGGAGATGACCTAAAATCCTAAAACTCTTGCTGGAGGATGTAACAGGGTTCATTTTAATGGCTCGGATTAACTTTTTCTGACACTTATTGGTTATCCACACTGTACAGTGAAACATGTATCTCAACCCAGCCGTTTGGATGCACACACACACACACACACACACACACACACACACACACACACACACACACACACACACACACACACACACACACGCGTATGCACGCACACATAAAATAAGCATAGAAATAGACAGGTTAAAACTATGCATTACCACTTATGTTGACGCGTTGTTAACGCATTAACACCAAAATACCTTGATGAACAGCAGCAATGTAACTCAACTACACACTCACACACACACACACACACACAACAACAACGACACATTGGTGCAGTGCTGTATGGCTATTCATCTGTCTGGAGCAGTGGCTTATGAAAGGTCAGCCTTTGAGTTATGGCAGGATCTCCTGGCCACAACAACCCAAGTGTGGGTGGCAGAGCAGGTACTGTGTGTGTGCGGTGTGTGTGTGTGTGTGTGTGTGTGTGTGTGTGTGTGCGTGTGTGGGTGTGTGTGTGTGAGGGAGAAAGAGTGAGAGAGAGCAGGGGGAGATCTGTTATGATTATGTGGGGTTGCTGCAGGGCAGGAAAGATCAAGAGAGAGGAAATGCACACCCAGTAGTGGATCTATGGAAACAGTTTACTTCTGTTGGCATGATAGAATGAGAGGACCAGTTGAAAGAAGACAACTTCAGTGGAATGGAGCGGCCGGACAAATGAAACTATTCTGAGGGACAAAGTTGGAGGTGCGCCGATCGATCCAGTGAGACCGATTCCGTGCCGGCTGTTCATCTCCGTCCCACCCATGCACCCCAAGCATGAGCTGCCATGGCTACGAACATCTCACGGCTTTCTCCTACACCGTAAATGAAGAAAACACAAAGGGTGAATTTTTTTATCATCTGTAAGACCAAAATATGCCACAGAGATACTACCCTGAAAATGTTCGGAAAAACAAAGCTTCAAAATGAATCAAACCGAACACCGGAACACCAAATTTCAAGAAGCTAATGTTAGCAGAGCAGCTAAAGCTGGCAAAGAGGGACACGGGTATAAGGAGGCAGGTCAGCACAGAGTGAGGGGGTTGAAGGAGTGCCAGGAGAAGGATGGTTGGGCAAATGGCTAGGAAGGCTGATGCTTAAGTAGCAATTATGATTTCTCAGGTGTGTGTCAATACATATTTGTGAATCTGGGTGAGTCTTTATACACGTGTGTGTGTGTGTGTGTGTGTGTGTGTGTGTGTGTGTGTGTGTGTGTGTGTGTGTGTCTTGGCAGCAGCGGAAGGGCAGATGCTGTCTAAGCTCCAGGCCAACTACTTTACGTCCTTCTGCGGAAACGTTCCTGTGCCAACTGTAGTTCTCATCTGCAGCCAATCGCAAGGCTGGACCCACATGGGAGTGGAGTTAATGTATATGAAGACCAGGACACTCACACACGCACACTGTATATTTCTTATTTATCCATCAGCAGGAACTCACTCAGCATACACGGCGCATATGTATGGAAAGTCTATAATGAGAGAAGAAGTGTGTTTTAATGCAAAGTGTGTGTGTGTGTGTGTGTGTGTGTGTGTGTGTGTGTGTGTGTGTGTGTGTGTGTGTGTGTGTGTGTGTGTGTTCAGTGGTGATCCTGATCATTAAGGTGCAGGAAGTAGTGTGTTTTTGTTATCAGCAGGAGGCTTTCAAAGCACACGCACACACACACAAGTACACAAAACACCCACACACTCAAATAGATTAGCTGCCTAAGAGATATACTTAAGGATGCTCTAAAACAGGCGATATAAAGACGGGCCAACCCCTCAACTTTTTTAGTTTACAAGGAGAATTGAACATATAAAGTTGATCAACTCCACAGCTGCCCTCCTCAGTCTGTTATACAAACCTTTTCCCCGAAAAAAAAAAACCCCGATTCCCTGTGTGGTACAAGCAATTCCTGGAATTGAACTCAAGTTAAATGAAAAAATGAAAAAATTTGAAAAACTGTTTTTAAAGGCTCTCATAGTGGGTGAAATATGAACTATTAGTGTGAAATATAACATATCCAAAATATATAACCTTGTTGAGAAATTGTGGTCCCAAAACTAGCTTTTGGAGATAAAGCTCCCTCTAGTGGTGGAAATATACAACTGATATTTCCCAAAATGAATCCAGTGCTTCCTCGCACTAAGGTCTTTGTGAGCAACACATTTGAAAAATGGTCACCTGAATAGTTTTGGAGTTACAGTGTTAACACTAGGGATCTGTGGCGGACACAGAGTTTGCGTCGATGACGATTCCATAATATCCCCGACTTTTCTGACATATCATAATAATGTGATACTCAAGATTTTGCTTTGAATAACTATAATTGTTCGAAATATGAATAAGATAGTGAAACTGTTATGCTTTGGAAGCCGAGATCAAATTGGCACGACCCCTAAACTTATGCCTTCACACATCATGTTAATTTGCTTTTTTTAGCCCAACTTCACTTCCTCTTCTACGACCTGAAAAAATACTTTTTCGCTTCAACTTCTACTTTCAAAAAAGTGAACAAAAAAACCTATGAGGTTAGGGTTAGGATTAGAGGATCGTGCTGGCATGATCTCCGGAGGTGAGAGGTGACCTTTCACAGGGAAATGAGAAAATAGAGATGAGAGTGTAAAAGCTTAGAGGAAGGGCTGGCGAGAGCACAGAGGGAACAAAGCAGAAGGATACCGCAGAAGGAAGAAAGAAAAGCGAAAGAAGGGAGCAGTAAAGGAGAGGAGATAATGTGATGTGAGAGCAACAGAGGGAAGCACACAAAAAAGTCAAGAGATAGGAAGGGAGTGAAAGAGGAGGAGAGGAGGAAGGTTCAGGTAGACAGACCGATCACAGCAAAGCTGAGGCTCGGCGACAGCTGCGAGAGCAGAATTTGATACTACGGCACGGACACACAAACACAGATGCTCACCAGCACATATGCCCGCCCAGACAGACCTGTGTGTGTGTGTAGGTGTGTGTGCACACACTGGCACAGACATACACACATGCTCACACTATCCAAAAGAGCCACATTACACATGAAATATTAATGGTGAAAAGCAATCAGCAAAAACGGAGATGGGGACGGGGAGACAGTGGGAAGAGGAGAGGGGGAGAAATAAAGAGGCAAAGTAAGAAAGAGAGACGAATGAAAGCAATATGTCTACATTAGCAGAGTGACACGGGCACAACCATTAGCATTTTTGAGTCATCAGTGTGTGTGTGTGCGTTTGTTTATACAACTTTGACTTATATAATATTCTCCTCTGAGCGTCAAATTATGTTTTGTGGCAAAATTCAGATGACCCTTAATGTTCCTCCGGCATTGCAGCAGTTTTTGCCCCGCCACTCTTCATGGATGCCATTTTTGCGCAGTGTCTCTCAAACAGTGGAGCCATGAACCCTGACCTATGCTGAAGTGAGAGAGGCTTCCAGGTCATTTTTAATGTTGTTCTTCCTTTCATTCTTTTGATCTCTTCTGACCAAAGTTCAGAAGAATTTTGGAAGGACACTCCTGGGAAAGTTCCCTGTTTGTCCTAGTCTTGTAGATAAAGTGTCTCCCTTTGGTTCTGTGGAGTCCAAGAGTGTAAGCTTGTCTTTACACTGCATGAAAATGTGAAAACGTGGCCCGGGTCTAATTTATTTGCTCATTAATGACATTGTCACGGTAGTGTGGACAGAATAAACCACAAGGAATCTGATATTTTCCCCGGTTCAGATTTGGGCCTTTTTCATATGTAGTCCTGAATCAGACACGGGTCAGATATCTGCAATGCAACCTCAGTCTGAACCGTCCGATTGGACTTTGTCGGTGTGATTTGCTTTTCACTCGAAAAACATCGCTATAAATGCTTTTAGTAGAAAATAAAAGCGTGTTTTCGCATTTTTGCCTTATTGTATAAAATTATCATTGAAGACTGACATTTTGTTTGTATCCTGGTTGCCATTGTTTTGTGTTCAATGTAGCTGGAAGATATAACTCCAGTTTTTACAGAATACATATATACCTTATACTGAATATAAGGTATATATGTGTGTGTGTGTGTGTGTGTGTGTGTGTGTGTGTGTGTGTGTGTGTGTGTGTGTGTGTGTGTGTGTGTGTGTGTGTGTGTGTGTGCGTGTGTGTGTGTGTGTGTGTGCGCGTGTAGGTGTGTAACGGTGCATTTATGTTTTTGTATGTCTTACAAATGACAATTTGAATTCATCTCCACAAGCATGGACCACTTGTTTATGTCTCAATAAATCATTATTGAATAATTTCCACAGGTGAGAGGGAGGGCAAGGAATAAGTGAAAACAAAATGAGGTGAGAACATACTATCATCTCTTGCTAAATGCTAATGTTTTCCGCAATTTTGCATGTATCGAATGAGGGTGTACTATTCTATGTTGATGCATATTTGCCTCTGGGTGTGAGCGTGTGCATGTGTGTGTGTGTGTGCGTGCGTGGGTTTGTGTGTGTGTGTGAATTCCTGCTGATAAAGCAGTCAGGCGTGTTTGTTCTCTTAAGCACCTTTCTGCCCCTAAAATCTTCAGGTAATAACATCATCCATCACCGGCTTGTATGGATATGTGCATGTGATCTGTGTGTGTGGGTGTGGGTATGGGTGTGTGTGGGTGTGTCTGTCTGTGTGTGTGTGTGTGTGTGGCCACATTCGACTGAAAGGTCAAAACCAGGAGGGGTTTGCAAAGACCGGAAATATGGATTCACTGCAGGAGTTTAATCAGATAGAAAAAATATGGAAGCATGTAAATGCACACATGTACACAAACAGCGAGCCACACTGGAGCAGACGCAAACGTCCGGGACGTGAACATCAGTCGAGTACATGCATTAGCGCACAGCAGCAGCTCCTTACTAATGAAGAGGGGAAACATTGTGGAACGGCATGTCTGGGCAGGTGTGAGGAGTAAGTAGTAAACAAATGGTGCTAAGATTACAGCTCTTCCTCTTCATCCGCAGACTCTTTAGTTTAACTCTTTGTGTGACAATTTGAATTTATTTTTTGTACTTAACTTTATTTTTTCCTGTTCGAGTACAACAAGCAGACGATCAAGTCCGACACCGGGGCCTTAACTCTTGGAACGCTGTCAATCATCAGGCCAGATGTTAAGTACGGGGGGATTTTGGCAAATTGAAATCAAATCCAGGCCATCTTCAATCATCTTGAGGCCAAATGTATTATCTGCTGGCATACAAAGGAACACAAATGTCCAACACACTTAAATATGTCTGCCTCTGAGTCTCATACCAATTTTCATTATTTATCTATCACATTTGGTTTCTGCTCCATGCGTGACTACCGTCATCACACGGAGCTACACGGTCTCATTTTGATTCACTGGATTATGGTTACAACTTGGCCTATGGTGTCGTCCCTGACAGCAATGGCATATCCCCGGAGAAGTCCCCAATCCACTGCGTTGTACAAGCAATCCCCCTGATTGAACACCTCAAATTAAATGTGGTGCGACGTCAACAGTATTTTTTTTATAATAAATGTTCCCCATGTGAGTGAAATATGAACTATAAGAGTTCATTCGAAAGATTAGCACCAAATTCGGACAGTTAATGTATGAAAAGGAGTGTTTTCTGACAAAAACTACCCCCAGTGACAAAAAATATTAACTATTTAAGAAAAATATGATACGGTGATGAAGTTGATTCATATGCGCCAAATTTGGACAGAATTGGACAAACTGTTGAGAAATTAAGGCCCAAAAGCTTTTGAAGGTAACTTTGCCCATAGTATCAGAAATATACAATCAACCTATGGTGGTGTCAATCCAGTTCTTCCTCACACTTAGGTTTACGCTGGTATATAATTTAGAAAAGGATGCATGAAATAGTTTTTGAGTTATTGCCTTAACACAAAGGATCACCGGCAAACATGACGGCATCGATGACGACTCCATAAAACTACAAGGGATAACTGCTACAAAAGATTCAAAGTCTTCATTCTCACGATCTCCTGGTTGTACTTTTGTGGTTATTCTATGAACATCACAAATGTACTTTTGGATTTTCAGTTTAAGTACTGAATTCGGTGGAAAGGGTGAAACCTGCTTAGAAATACAAAGTGTGGGAAGTAAAGATTTGTTCTTGTCCTGCCCTTTCTTTGCAGACCGTCCACGAGTTTTGACAGCTATGGCTGCAGCGGTACATTTCCAGAGGGATAAGCCTACGCTGTCTGTGCCAGCATGCTTGTTATTCTGATGATGGAGGGATAGGAGGTGAGGAGAGAAAGCATCCTGATCTTCATTAAGGATGACTCAGCTTCGTTTTTAGTCTAACAGCGTCTCCAAAGCGGCTAGAAGAGCTATTAAACGCTGCAATTGAGTGTCTAAGAATAAGCCATTGCCTGAATGAGTGGAAAATGTACATGGACTCCATTATTGTATATTAGCACATTCTTAAATTGTTAAAACAGGTAAGAGCCAAGATAAACACTAAACTTCTTGCAGTAATGTGAGTTTCTAGGTCACATTTGCCACAGGGGAAAACACGCTGCAACTTAAGAAAACACAAACAATCAAAGAAAACATCTTCATCCAATTGACAAAACAGGAGCCCTGAAAAAGTGCATTAAATTAAATTTAACACATTAAAAAATTTTTAAATATTAGAAAGAAAGATCTGCAAAGCCAAAAGAAAACTGAAGTGTTTACCAAGGACAACTCAAAGCGATGCTTCCCCCGACGAGCTTTTTCAATGCTTAATGAATATTATATTAGTGAATAAAACATGTAATACACAAACATGTAATAATATTTTGATTAACTGTGTTTGCTTCGCTAAACTCCTGGTCATGTGGTCATGTGACATAGAATAAATCATCATTGTGACAACAATAAATAAACTTAATAATGACCCTAACATGAACAGAAGCTACAGCTGCAGTAAACGAGATGTATAACACTTGCTTAAGAAAAGTCTTAACCACAACGTCACATAAAAAAGTTATTTTGTTTTTAGCTTTGTGTAGTGTGTATGTTGTGTGTATGTAGCCAAGCTACCACGGTTAATCCAAATATCCTGAATTTTTATTTTGACCGCCATGACTGGTTGGGTTGGAAAAGAGAGAAAGAGAAAAACAGAGACTTGACTTTCACATAACTTAAATTAGTGAACCTTGAACATCAACAACATAGGGCAGAAAAAAGGATAAGAGGGAGAGGGTAGGAGAGAAGACATGGGAGAGAGGGGGAGATGGTGATGGAGCGAGAGGGTAGACTCAGAACCTGCTGGAAGGATACATAGTTCATCTGGCCTGGGAACCCTCTGGGATTGCCCGCCATGTGCTGGAGAGTGATTCTGGGGGAGAGGGATGGGTGGAATACCCTGCATGCCCTGCTCGGACCATAACCCATCCCTCCAGATGTGAAGAAAACGGATGGATGGAGATTTCTTATCATGACACTATTATTACCTACTGAGTTACATTTCTGTCCCAGTGTCCTGCTGGATGTTCACACATTTAAATGCAGTTCTCGTTAAGCTTTGTAGAAGAGGTGGAGTCGTTCCCACTGTCTTTTATTCCTTGATTTTGTTCTCCCTGTGTATATGCAGGATTCTTTGAGTGCACATTCCTGCGACCCAAAACATTCAGATTAAGTTAACCAGAGACTCTAAAATGTCCAGCACGAGTAAATGTGAGGATGAATGGTCATCCTCATGAACTAGTCAACTGTCCGGATTTCGAACCATGTGCGCTGGGATTGGATCGAGATCCAAAGCTACAGAAGATAAATGATTATATATTAGAATTGATGGATTGAAGTATTAACATTTCTCACGTCCTTTATTTGTTCAACAACAAACTCTGATGTCAGATCCTCACATGATCTTAAACTGCATCATGTGGTGCCGCTGTAAGTCACTGTATAACCAATGTGGGATAAAAGTAACCCAAATAAGGGTAAAGTACAAATATAAGAGTCATTTTCTTCTATTATATAATTTAATGTTAATATACACTTAATATAAGTTATTATATCGTTTAAAAATCCGGGGTATTATGATATTTTCGTCGCCACGTCCGCCACCTGTAGATTATTCGTGTTAATGCCATACCTCACAAACTATTAATTCATTAATTTAAAAACTACTATTTAACCATTTCATGGGTCATTTTCAAATGTTATACCCACATAGAGGTTAGTGTGAGGAAGAACTGGAGTGATATTGAGAGAGGTCAGTTGTATATTTCTCACACTACGGGGGAATTTTATCTCCAAATGTTTACGGGCCATAATTTATCTACCGTTGGTCTGATTTAATCCAAATTTGGTGCACATGAATCGACTCAAGGACATATATCGTGTATATCTCTTATTCTACACTCGTATTTAATATTTTATACACTAGGGGGAGCTTTTTAGGAACTTCACTGATTTCAGAATTAACTTGTTTGGTTTGATTTAGTACAAATTAGGTACATATGAATAAAATCGAGGAGAAATAGCTCGTATATATCATATTCAATTAGCGGGATTGCTTGCACAATGCAGGGGATCAGGGGCTTTTCCGGGACTTACGCTGGCTGTCTGGGTTGTTGAGAATTTGTTATAGCTTGTAAGTGTAAATGTCATGTGAGCTTGTAAAGGGCCTCTGGCATTATATAGTATTTTTGAGCTACAACATAAGATACAATATTATTGGGATCTAAAGATCAGTGAGTGGAACATCCATTCACTCACATCCATGGATAGCAAGGACTCCGAATCCCTCAAATTCAGAACCGTGTTCCGAAGCTTTTTTACCACAGATTTATTCTAGGAGGAGTCTGTTTCTACAGTTATTTGGAGGGTGAACCGAAATATATGAAAGATCACTTTTAATGTTTCTTTGAATATGCGGGTGTTTTAAATGACTGCAAAAAACGATATAAATCACTGTTGTAGTCTATATTTTTACAAACCCGGCTTTTGCACAGCAGCAAAAGCCGATGAATCACGATCCATTAAAAGGCATGTGGCCGCCGTGGTTAATCGAAAGGGATTTCTTCCCTTTATTCTTTCAATGAGTCACCAGAGCCATAATACACTGCATATGTCAGCTGAGTGTTGATACGGAGAGAAATATGTGGCACCTTTTTCAACGTTTTGTCAAAGAAAGAAGGCAATATGAATGGAAGACGTCTTTAGTGAAACTATAACAGCCTCTTAGACATTCAGAGAGATGAAGGAGCTCTAGTAAATAAGGCACTCGAAAAAAATTATCTTGAAAACTAGACAGCCCTCAGAGAGCGCCAACCTCCGACTAGGCAGTTCGGGATTCCCCATTATGTCATCGCACCAATAAGCAATATTCCCATGGACCCCCTGGCAATGAAAGTCTACCTCTAATACTTGGAGTCGCACTGAAGTCAGTGTTAGTTTTTCATTGATGGCGGTTTAATTCAGGATCGGGAATTTTTAAAGATCGGTCGAATGAGACGCCCTACAGAATCGGCGCGGTTACAGCTACAATTAGGCTTCTATCGCAAGTCTGTCATTTCATAACGGCACTGCTGGCGCGCCTCACCTGTGATCTCTTTTTATCTGTCCTACCTGATCAGCTGGTCAGGCCACATTCTTATTCTATGGCTGACACCGTGAAAGAAAAGTCAGAGAGAGAGACCGCCAGACATCGTGTTGGCTGGTCTCTACAAGCTGCTCATCGTCTCCAATGAGACAATCCACAGAGAGACAGAAACTCTCCAGCTGTCTATCCAGAACTCCTTCTTCTCCACCTCTGCACCTCCCCACATTCCTCCTGGGCAGCTTTTAGAGGCCTCCAGTCCAACTGAGTCAAAGTGTTAACGGCGTTAAAGTGTCTGGAAGTAAATAGGTGTCCATGATGACAACATTATTCAAGTGTGATTCACCGCACAAAACACAAACCCCTGCATCTTTCCACAAGCATTGTGTAAAGCCACTTAAAAAATGCATCAGGGCCCACTAGGCGAACTGGAGAGTGTTTTGGAAACTGGACAGATACAACGGAATCCGTTAGATTGCACTGCATATCCACCGGGCCTGGAGAATCCCTGTGAGGATTGGTAGACTCTGTGCAGTCATTTCAACCTGCCAGTGCTGGAAATAAATCCCAATGGGAAACTCTTCATGAGAATTCAAAGGCGCTTTAAATCTGTCCTATAGCTACACCACAGAATCACCTCAAAGCCTCCACAAACAACATCAAAAGGTAAAGGTATATATACTCATGAAGCTGAAGCATGAAGTTCAGTCAGGAAGACTGATTCTTTGTTTGCTTTGGCTGTACTTTCTTTGCCATGTCACCCGTGCTGTCAACAGAGATTTCACTTCTCACCACCAGATCTCATCTTCCTTCATCGTTAGCTTATCGCTTTTCTGCTCTTTAAAATATGTTTCTCAATGTACCTATATTCTTTTTGTCATGCTGCGGTTATTCGCGCCCGCTCCCTCCCCATCCTCACCCAGTCTTCGCAGTTTTACCGGATTACAGATTTCATCAGCCTCATCACTCCGACCAGAGTAATCAGCCACCACCACCATGAGTGTTTCAACTCCATGGTTGGGAATAATCTTGCTGCTGCTCATGCTGCAAATGCCTTTTGGCCCAATAATATCCCTGAAGAGCTTGAAACTTTTCTGGCAGACTAATATCCAGACAGACAGCAACCAGCCATAAGATTAAAACCACTAGTCTAATGCACTCTGTGTTCTGACGCCCACTGGTATTAATTCTTTTTCAGGAATTTGTTGCAAAGCAGCTTGTTGGCAAAATGGCCTTCGCTCCCCATGCGCATCGGTGATGCTTGGGCATATATGAGTGTGTAAACGGTTCTGCTGTCCATCCTTAGACTACTTTGGTAGGTACTGACCACAGCAGACCAGGAACCGCAAACAAGACTTACCATTCTGGAGATGCTCCCACCCACCCAGTCGTTAAGTCATCACAATTTTGTCCCTTTCAAAGACACTATGAACCTTACAGTTGCCCATTTTCTTGCTTCCAACACATCGCCTTTGAAAATTACATATAATACTCTTTTATAACAAGTGAACACTATTCCCGGAGGTCTTAAGGATATGTCTGTGAAGCCCCTTTGTTTGAAATAGTGATAGGATCCAGGAAATGGAATCTGACAAACTCACAACTCTTTATAGTTTACAGTATATTTACCAGTTATCTCTGTTAACTTTATTTACTTGTTAACATTAACAATGTTATATATTCATTATATTTGGTCACTTTATCCGTAAAATATCAAATACCTTTCTTTTATTTGAGGAAATATCCGAATGACACATTATTCAGCTGACTCATAATTTAATATAAATTTGCATACATACACATTTTATATTTTTCCAAAATGTTTCACCATTGGCTCTCATTGAATTTAACATGATGCTTTCAAGACAGGATAGTGAAAACCCAGTTTAACAATAATATAAAAGTAGGAGCTACTATTTGTGTCTTGGTCTTACAGGTAAACTGATAGTTTGGAGGGAATCTAATTTCCTGATATGATCCAATGAAGCCGTTTGTCATTGGTCAGACTCCAGTTTAAGAATATTTATAACTAATGATGACGACTTATAACGTTTCTTTTTGATGTGATAAAAACACCAACTAAGGCCATTGTGCCAAAAACAGACCCCTTTACAGTGGTTTACTGTAAAGGGGTCTGCTTAAAGCGACATGAGTAATCGGGGTAAACAGACGAGCGGTAACCATGGTAACAACAACTGTGACAGCTTAAAAACCCAGAGCTTCCGTTCAGTATTAACTGTGTCGGGTTTGGACATGAAAACAGAAGGTGTGTTCGGTTTGGGCTGAGCACCGCCAGTAGTCCTCAGTCGGCCTTGGACATAAATAAGTACCTGGGCTGCACTCTAGTGCTCAGTAGAGCTGTGGGAGTTAAGCCAAGAGCGCCCGCACACACCTATCTGTGTTAACCACTGACAGTTTTCTAATTTCTCATGTACAAAACAAAGTACACTATGAAGTAAATGGTAATGGTTAAATCGTGGAGAGAACCATCTCAGTTATAAGCAAGAAAAATGGCGGATTCTCATTTTAACCAGCCTTATTTTTTTATAAATACATTCTTTGTTGGAGTCTAAGAATTAAACTTTTATTAGACATGTGCCTGTTTCATATAAAGTCACGTAAAACAATACCAATTCAATTGTCCCCTTTAAAATACAGTAGAACAAAAAATGCATCAAATGTTCACATATGCCTTCTAGTTAAATACTAAATACTCAAATGATCTTAACAAGCGCGCCCGCATACGTACCCAAAATACTTAATATGTCGTTGGGTTATAATACAAGTCAGACATTTTGCTCTCTCTGACCTCTGCGACAGGAACTCTTGGATTTTTTTTATTTTCCCTGCATCCTTGCCTTCAGAAGTTTCCAGATGAATATGCACTGTCTAAATATCTGCATTACATTGTAAATGGCTATAAACATGAAATGACTATGAACTTGGAAAATACCCTGAAGGGCGATAATAGGAAATGACTCATGGGATGACAGAATAATTCAGTAGCCAGATATATATGCATGTACAAACAAGCAAGCAAGGAATAGGCGTTTCAGCTCAGAATACAAATGTGAAACACAAATTATATGCAGAGGCACGTATGAGGATATTTTAACAAGAGAAGAATCTCAGGAACAACAAAAACAAAGTGGATGGCCTGGTGCAAGTTGAATTTCAGGTTAAATCTTAAACTCACGTTTACTGGGTAGCCGGCGGTGACTCTATGACTCTCAAGAGGAATGCAAATTTACAAGCAGTAAATATACGGAGTGGAACTATGGTGAATGAATAGGATTGTTGCACGGATAACAAACAGGGGTTTTCTACTGCTACCTTTATTTCATTAATATTCAACTCTTTTTTTTTTACAAGTTGTTTCCTCTGTCATAGAGGCGAATAAATGCGGGGGCCAATTCTGAGGCAGGGGGAGTGAACTGTTTCAGGATTCTATCAGGTTTTTACTACTTCTGATTTGGGTCACTTCCATATGTGGTCCTAAATCAGATACATATCGGATTTTCTGCAATGCGACCTCAGTCTCAACCATTTGATCGGCATTCTTGCCACTTTAGCGTCATCTTCGATCGACATTCGCCAATAAAACTGCCAGTGGGAGATTTCACTCTAAAACATTATATAAACATCACTATAAATACTAAAACATCACTAAATTCAATATGAAAATCAGTAAAAACCATAAAAACATCACTTGAAAACTATATATAAATCACATCAGAATGATCCCAAAGGGCTTATTTCTCATGTCAAAGCAGCAAAAATAAATAAAAAGAGTTCAGATTTAGATCAAGGACGCACAATTTGTCGTTAAATTTATATACGCTGTAGAAAAGGGTTCCTCGCTGCCTCTGCAGTTTTTCTGCTTTGGCATACACTGTCCCAATTTTTGGAGACTCTTCCTTTTACGACCTATTAAATATTTTAACATTTTTATTGAACCATACTCCTGCAGCTGCTGCACAAATAATTTAGCCTTTTAAAGGGAGCCTTTTATGCGACATGTCTCATGTCCTTCTGAGAGGAAATTATTATGTTATTGTTATTATTTAGATGACCTGTTCACCTCAATGCATGTAAAGCACCTATATATGGCCCCACCTCAGCGTCATATTACAAAATGCAGGAATAATTAAGGACCAGATTTGTGTGAATTAAAGTGAAACCGATGATGGTGCATTTGCTGAGTAACTTTCTTACCTCCTCTTGGGGGCTGTGCAGGATTGATTGTATGGCTGTCCTCATCCCACTCACAGAGACTACCTCAATACAATTTATTGAGCCATTTAGCTTTACCAGCCTTGAAGCCAAGGTCTTACTAGCGGGTCCATTTTTGGTTGATTGCTTAACTCACTTTTTAAATTGAACCCTTGGTGATGGAAAGCATCCCTGATCCGCGGCAGGCATCCTGTCCTCCCTCCGTATAAAGGAGGTCAGTCCAGTAAAAGGAAGAATTAATAATGAAACAATCACAAACTACCATGATTAACTAAGTGGAACTTGGTGAACAAGAAACAAGAAGATTTCTTTTGTCTAATAACCCAATTTTAAACATTTCAGATGTTATGTGTTAAATCCTCTTGAACCACCCACTTATGAAGTCAATGTTACATTTAAAAGATTTGATCACTCTGTAACAAAACTGTAAAAACAAACCAACTTAGAACCAATAACAGCTGATAGGAAAAAGAGCAGCCTGGCCAGAAGAATTCTAAACATACCAAGGTTTCTGTCTCTGCGATGGAAGTTCCCTGACCATGGGTTCTGGGTTTCAAAACGTGCATGAAGATTTTGGTTACTTACAACAAACTTGAACTGATCTTAAAATAATGGAATAGTCAGATAAAAGAAAATCTGTGTTTTTCACAACTGAAGGGTTTTTCCTTTTTTTTTTTTAAACAAAATTTATAAAATGATCCTTATGCACACAATTTCACAAAATTGATTGAAAACACCGCAGTACCCATGCCAGGCCAGTACTTGGAAGTGTAACGGTTCAAAATCGACCCCACATATTAAAACCACGCGTCCACGTACAATGGTCTGATGTCCTATAGTTGAAAAATTATGGCAAACCGACAAATTGCATTCTGCCAGTTCACACGGTGACAGGAATAGTGTTTTGAAAAAAATATTACAATTTTTCCGCTTCGGTCCAGGAAGCCTCCCTCCAGAAGTTTTTCATGCACGTCCAAGAGGGAGGAGACCCAGAGTTAGAACCAGAACCCACTGGAGGGACTGAATATTTTTCTCTGGAATGGGACGCGTCAGGTTCCCCCAGGAGGAGCTGGAGAGTGTTTCTGGGGAGAGAGATGACTGGAAATCCTTTCTTAGGATGCTTCCAACGCGACCCGACCCCAGATAAACCAAAGAAAATGGATGGATGGATGGATGCCCCAACAAATTTCATTCCCATTTGAACAAAAGCCAAAGCCACAACAAAAGTTTGGGGTTTAAAGCGAAGAAAGGTGTGAACATCTCTCCGTTAAATATAATACTCTAGATTCATGCTCTCTGAAGGGATTCCCAAATAGTTCATTTGAAAACAGCTGGGATTTAATTCTACACAAATCGATTCAATGTTATCTGAAACTGTTCTTAATATCTGTTCAATGGTTGTTCAAAATGAGAGGTTTTATAAAAGCGTCAGATCTTGTTTTTCAATAAATCTGAACAAAACCGTTGACCATTTGCAATTTACTGTCTCGCGAACTTATGTCAGGGTGAGTCACTTTGACAGAGGGAGAAATATAATAAATACGAAAGTCTCTTTCCCCCCCAGTCCACTGAAATCCATGAACTCTATTCTGACATTAATCATTCAGCCATTATGCCTTGTTGTCTGTTGTATGAGAACGGAGGGTTGGCATTGAGAGGAAAACGCCGCCGCATTATATATATTCGCAAAGCACTCTTTGGAAAATGTATTATTTATTTTATAGTATTAATCAAATTCGCACTGTACCATGTCCCAAGTTTACCCTGGGCTTTGAAAATCAACAAATGAATAGTGAGATTGGTAAGTTGGCTTTTCAAATACAGTTCTATTCTCCATGAAAGAAGAATAATTTGCTGAAAAGGAAAATGGTCCTTCCTTTTTTGTACACTTTAGTAACCTTTGACTAGATTCCAGCAGTGTGAAAAATATGTTTTTTTCCGATGAATATTTGGTTTGTTATGTTTTATTTGATAGTATTATGACAGTTTTGTACACATTTGTTGTATATGTATTCGTCCCGTCTGACCTTGGAGGAGAAACTGCCCTCTCTGGCCCTTCCAGTTTAGAAAGAGATGAAAAAAGCTCCTGTTTTATATTCACCGAGCTCGCGCTTGTCTACCTTTTCATCTTTGTCTGTGCTCTGTAGCGCACAGAATACCGGTGCATTCAAACGCTCTGGTGAAAGAGATTACGTGGAAAATGTAAGGATTTCTCAATGAGATACTCCAGATTGCGCATCTCCACCAACACCACTCATTGCCAAAATAAGTTATCTCAGCTGATTCCTTGATCCTGGAAACCTACTCCGCGTGTTTATCCTCAGTAGTTTATGAGCTCTGATCAAAAAACATGATTTGCCTCCAGCTCTTTTGATCCAGAGGAACATACTTTACCTTTCAAACATCCATTTTAAAGGCTCTGAATGTGCATTATCTGATCCACATATTAATAGAAGTCCCATCTCTCCAAGTCTGTTAAGATACATGCTGTTGGCTCCAAATGTCTTTTTTAACATCCAACATCTGGATGATGACTGGATTGAAATTGTTGTGGATAATGTTGACTGATCCATTACTGGGTATTTGTACTTTCATTTTTATTTTTTATGATAATGGACTTAAGAAAAACAAAAGCAAGTCCCTCCTCACGTTGACAAACAAATTTAAAAAGTGATCCAGAACCTGCTGGCCTTCGTGGATTTACTTCAAAATGTGACTCTTCCATGCGCCACTCCTATTGAAGATCTAATCCAAATCCATTCAAGACATCCTACAGACCATACTGTCACTGGCAGAGTTTGTGAACATGCTGTCAGTCATTGGGTTTACCATCACTAATTGTTGATAAATGAACAGCATGTCCAACAAATCTCCATTAGTAAGTCCTGTAAGTCCAATTGGCTTAGGTACGAAATCATCTATGCAGCCAAGGTTGAAGGAATCCGTCCACCCTTATTTCTTGGTTCACACATTACGAATTTGTCCGACCCTAACCAAGCACTTTTATCGCAGCTCTCACATTCAAATGGGTGTGCACACAGTCATTTGTTTAAAAAGGAGAAGAGGGGTGAAGTGGGGGCAGACACGGTCGAGTAAGAAGAGCTCAGTGTGAGGCTCTTCATGGATCAAAGCAATGAAGACTGAGCGGCTGGGCAGAATCCTTCCATGTTTCCTCAGGTTTGTATCGACTGGCCTGCGTGGATCCAGTCGATGGATGCGGTGTGTGATGTGGTCCAGGTGAGTCAACACCAGACCATCAGAGCCGTTTAGAACCACTGAGGCTACACTGACTGGTTAGTGGGCGTTAAAGTATTTGATAGAGAATGTTCTATGCATAGGTCTGCTACGGTTGAGGGGGACTCGGCCTGTTCTTACCGCGACTGAGATAATTATATGCACTGATTGTATTCGAACTCATCAGTTCGCAGATCGTATTTGATCGGATGGCTTTGCGTTCTGTAAACGTGACGCCAAAGCATCTCAACCATTACGGAGGCAAAAGCGTACATTCAGCTTTTAACTTGATAGGTGACTAATGCTAAGCTAGACATCTTAACAAAAAAAAGCGATGGCTAAATGTTTTGTCGAGAGTTTTAGGTGAAATGCAGAGAAATCATTGACTTTGTTTTACTGTGTGTGGATGTTTGTGATTTCTTCTTAACAAGATGTTTAAACCCAATTTTTTTTCCACAGGAGATATTGGGGCCATATCCATCACAGTGTAAGATGCAATGGTACCTGATATTTCTGTCCATCCTCTTGAGCCCATTGCATATTATGTGATGGTTGTGCCTATGGAAGCACTTTGGCACTCGTTGACCTCTCGTCTTTTGAGCCATGCACTCTTCTTGCTTGGCAATGTGATTGTATTGCAAGTGATTGAACAAATCGGTGGTGTTACCTTTGGTTGCTTAGATTGTTTTGCTGCGATGTTTATATTGTCCAGTGCCAAGATGGCGGACACTGATCTCTTTTTGGAGCACGAGCTCCTCTGGTTGAAACCTATCGGTCATCTCTGTGAGTGCTCCGGTGTCGTCCGTGCTCCTCGGCACGAACCGACTAATGTTGGTGAAGGAATAGCCATGTGACTGACAGTGATGCGTTTAAGGACAGTATGCTTTTAAGGAAAACATTGACTGAATTAATCAATACGAGTGAGATTGCATTAGTTCTGGGTTCAAAATGTCAATTTTCAATAATTTAGTTTATTAACTGCCCAGCTTTTTTTTGAGTCTTTTAGAGGCGGACTTACTTTTATGCCTGGACTCAAGGTCTCACGGCGTGAGCCAGGTATATTTGGCTACAGGTCTGAGTCTACTGACCTGATATTCTACCTTCGGAATTTACTGGAGGAGAGCAGAATTCCTGTTTCCCTTAATTATAACCCCGAAAAGTTGGGTTGATTATGGAATCATCACCACTGCCACCACATCCGCCGCCACCGCAGGTCCTTCGGGTTAATGTGACAACTAGAATAGTCGTCACTATTTCATGGATCATTTTCAAATTTTATATTCACATAGAACTTAATGTGAGGAGAATCTGGGTTGCTTTGGGGAAAAATCGGACACTAGGAGGAGCAATAGCTCCACATATTTTCGGGAAATAATTCCTCATCAGGTGGCCCGAATTAGTCCAAATGTGGTGCATATGAATCAAATAAAATCGTGTATGTATCATGTTTTACTCTAAAAGCTCATATTTTTTCTCACTAGGGGGAGCTTCTTTTTTTTTTTTTTTTTAAACACTGTTGTTCGAACAGATCGTCCCATTTAAGTTGAGGAGTTCAATCAGGGAGGTTGCTGGTTCAACTGAAGGGATTGTGGATTATTGTGGAAATACTTTAGCTGTTGGGAATGACGGCGTCGGTGTAGTGAAAGTAAGTCCTGCGGGCCCGAGGTTTGAAAAAACATCCCTATAATAATTACACTTCCACCTTCATGCTTGACTGTAGGTACAATGTCCTTTTTCATGGAATGCTGTACTCGGGTTATAAGCCACACAGTTCAACTTTCAACTAATCAGTCCGTAAAACCTTCTCCAAACGGCCTTCAGGGTTAATATTGTGTATTGCGGCAAATTCAGATGACCCTTAATGTTCCTCTGAGTAAGCAGTAGCTTTTTCCCTCGCCACTCTCCATGGATGCCATTTTTGCTTAGTGTCTTTTGAAAACCGGAGCCGTGACTACCAACCTTGTGGAGTAAGGTCAGTTTTCATGAGTTTGTCATTGTGTGCTACTGGTAATATGAGCGGACTTCACGATTCTGAGAGCGATCTATGGATTTAAATACAATCATCATTTAATACTTCAGGTTGGCTTTGTTTTATGTTAAGTTTTCTTTGAAGATCCGACGCGGTGTTAGAGGCTCACACACAGATCAGGTCCGTTCAAATACTTTCTTACCAGATTTCTGATACCTTCCTGTCATTCACACCTCTGAAGATGACTTTTCTCTAAATTCCCTGCCATCATAGTCGGGGGCTGTCAATTGAAAGCTATTCCGAGTAACACGCCTTCATTGTTAACCTCTCATCCCGCTGCTGTCTTGTTAAATGTGACTCTATCACACCTCCAGGTCGTTTAGAATCTTAAGTGCCGACGACTTTTTGACAGACTAATTATCACATATCATCTGCTACGATAAAAATATCTGTACTTTTCCCTCCTGATTGAAACGTTGCGAACGGGTAACCTGCAGCAGATGAAACTCTTCCTCTTCTGATAAAAGCGGATTCATGATCAACTAAATCTTAATGGGCTGGATATAAAAACATGCTGAAAATAACTGATTATTGTAAGATTTTCTATTAAGTAGGTCAAATGTGACTCAAATGGGAGACAGAGAAAAAGTCGTCCAGAGTGTGAACTCCATTTTACATTCAATTTACATTAACAGGAAAACTTTGCTTGTTTGAGGGGGACCTCGCATTTTCCATTTCCACTAATGTCTGAATACTCTTCAAAGCGCTCATATATTTACTTATGCATATCTAAGTCTGTCTGTATCCTTTGATAGAGCGTGTAGAACGCAAAAAAAAAAACGTCTTTAGAGTATCTGACAAAAGGGATCTTCTGATATTTCACTTGAATAGCGGTTGCCGCTGCCAACTGTTATGAATTAGCCCATTTCAAGATTGTTTTCCTGTTTCGGCTTAGATCCTTGAAGACCGTTCAGTGACACTCTGATCCTCTTTGTGATGGGAAAAAAAAAAAACAGTAGATGATGCCCTCAGGCTAGAAGAATGTCAACCTAGGTTAAGACTCTCCACCCTTTAACTACAACACACGACAGCACTCGCACACACTCGCACACACTTTTCATTCAATATGCAAATTAAAACCTCAGTTCATTTGCTGATGAAAAAGGATTCGTGTTCAATTATATCTTAATGGGTTGGATATAAGAGCACGCTCAGGCCAACAGATTGTTATTACATTTCTTCATAAGACATATCCGACTCAAATATCCTAAATCAACCGGAGAGAAGGTGAGCTGACTGCAACAAACACATCTCATCACCTTTCTCCCTTTTTTCGTCCACACAAAGATTCCATTCCATGTGTATGTATTTCCATTTAAACCTAAGGGCCAATCATGGACCATTGATTTCGAGGGAAAACGCAGGCGCGGGTGGATCGAACGACAGAGGGCGTGGGTGCGCTTGGAGCCGGCGCGTGCCAATGCCCCTGGAATGCTAATCACGTGAGGCGTCATAAACAAACACACACACCAGCAAGTTCCTCCTGGTGCAGCCGAGGGTGGGAGAAAAGAGAGGAAGATGGAGAGTAGAGGATAAAGTCCACAGGAGGAGAAAAAAAATGGGGGGGGAGGAGGAGTCACCGATTTGTGACTTCTCTTCGCAGTTAGTCAGTCTGTGTTTACTCTTTACGCAGCCGTAAACTCTTCACTCACGGCTGCTGCGCACAACTCCTGTCGGTCAATAGCACCACGTTGGTGAACGCACCCCCTTCTCTGCAGGCCATGGCTTGGGAAAATGAGACGAACAGAAGTGAGTTTTTGCAGAGCAGCAGTGAAGAGAAGCCGGCAGTGTTGAGCAGCAGAGAGTCGCTGCTGCATTGCGCTCCTCGCAGGTGGTGTGTGAGGTGAAGTGTGCTTCAGACAAAGCCAACAGAGCACGTGCGTGATTGTTGTTCAAATCCATAGATGGACAGACGTGTGTATTTTTAATGATCCTCGAATCATTTTTCACCACGATCGTTGTTTGGATATGTATCGTGAATAACTGTGTGTTTGTTTATTCGTTCGTCGGCATGGTGGCGCGGTCAGGTGATTAAGGTGTCTTGGTCGATTAGTCGAAGCGCCGTGCTGTGTCCCATTAAGCCCACAATAGGCCGTAAATTCAAGTGTATGAATAGTCAGCTAAATTAATGGCAATTTCCTAAAAGGCCCATGTTAGACAATGTGAGGCCATTTCTGTCTGCGTCTGAAAAGAATGAATGAAGCCGTGTACTCTCGGGACGGCAATAAAAAAAGAAAAACCGCTGCAGCAGCAGAAATATGATTGAGCGCCGGCTGACTTGTATTACAGCCAGATCACTCTCCTTTCTTTCAGCCTCTCTCTGTCCTTGGTATGAATGTGTGAATAAAGATATTTTCCCACCAGGAGCTGTCAGCAGCCGGGCACAGAGCCATTTAATCTTCCTATATGACAGGAGGAGGTGAGCTCTGGCCCTGGTACCCGCCATACACACTCAGGGCGACCCAACAGCTCCTGTGCTGCCTCTCTCCCCTTTCTGCCTCCTCTCCTCTCCTCTCCTCTCCTCTCAGCTCAGCAGTGGAGTTAGGCGGCCAGGGAGAATGTTGCAGTAGAGTGGAGAGAGAGAGAGAGAGAGAGAGAGTCAGGGAGAGAGAGAGAGAGAGAGAGAGCGACAGGGGGAGAGCGAGAGAGAGAGAGGGAGGGAGAGAGACTGCAGCATCGCTTGAGACAGCAGCAGTCCCAAGCAGTGCAGGTGAGGAGAAAAAAGCCAGAGGGGGAGGAGGCGCGTGTGGCGAAGAGAGAGAGAGTGAGAGAGAGAGAGAGAATGCGGGACTCTTGGAAAAAGACGCATCTACTCTCGGTCATCCATCCCGAAATCAGACGGTACGGGATTACGTTACATTTGTAAAGGTGTTAGGATCTCCCTTCATGCCAAACAAAGAGATGCTCCAGTTTTCCTCTTTCTCTGCAAGAGAAATATGAGAAAGTCTCTCTGAAAAACACTCTTGGCTGCTCACAACTTACGTGAAGGAATCCAACGGCTTGGCACGTTGCTCCACTGCGGGAAAACCGGAGGAAAACGGAGCAGGATCGGAAGGTGAGCACTGCTCGGGTGCCAGCATCCCAAAGACTTTTACGAACTGATTTTCCTTTCCTCTCCGGGGGACGTGAGTTTTCTTTTCTTGTTTAGTTTTATCTCTGCGTCCGGAGACTCGAGCAGCGAGTGTTTTTTTTTTCTTCTTCTTCTTTTCTTCACATTTCACGTGGTGCTGCATTGCAGTTTGTAACTGTGCAAACCGCGAGAAAAGCCCGGGTCCCTAATGTGTGCGGAATAAAAAAAAAAAAGAGCTTATAAATGACATTGTGAGCCGATAAGCGCTCTCGTGTGACACCGGGCTCGCTCTCCGGTTCACCGGGAGAAGAAAGCAGTGAGACGGAGTCAAGTGGATTAATCAGAGAAATTGAATTAGTTTTTTTTCCCTTTCTTCGCCGCATGATGGATTTTTTTTCACGCCACTGTGGCATAACAAACCCCGCCAGACAACGACGTTATCATCCCAGAAGTTGAAGTGGAGGAGGAGGATAGGAGGAAGGAGCGTGCACCGCAGAAGTCAACTGCACCGGCGTCGGACGCTTTTCCCCGGACCAAAGGCTGCAGACCGCAGAGAACCACAGCGAGAAGGTAGGACCGGGTAAACCGAACCCCCACGCTGTGGGGCTCGCAGCATCACTAAACCCAAATAAAGAGGCACAGCTCGGAGCAGACGGAGCGGAAAGGACCGGCGAGAGGAAGACGGAGCCATGCGAGCGCTTGGCGCAGTGCACTCCTCCGTGGCGCAGGCTCTCAGCCTCGTGGTGCTGCAGCTGCTGACTCAGCTACCGGTTGCCGACTCAGCTCTTCGTTACCGGGTAGCGGAGGAGGGTCCACCTGATGTCAAGATCGGCAACGTGGCCGCAGACTTGGGCCTCACCGCGGGGACGGGCAGCGGGGACGTCACCTTCGCCCTGGAGAGCGGCTCGGAGTTCTTCAAGATCGACAATGTGACAGGTGAGCTGACGACGGGCCCCCGGCGCATCGACAGAGAGAAGCTCCCACAGTGCCAGATGATCTTTGATGAGAACGAGTGTTTCTTGGACTTTGAAGTGTCAGTAATTGGGCCCCTGCAGAGCTGGGTGGACCTGTTTGAAGGCAGAGTGGTCATAACAGACATCAATGACAACACACCTTCCTTCCCCTCACCTGTGCTGCAGCTCTCTGTGGAGGAGAATCGCCCTATTGGAACCCTGTACCTGCTGCCCACAGCAACAGACAGAGATTTTGGGCGAAATGGCATTGATCGCTATGAGCTGATACAGGATGGTGCGACTGGCTCAAGCTCAACCAGACGCACTGCAGGAGGAAACCCCATCGCTCGAGTGGATGGACTTGGGGAACGGAGGGGTAGAAGTGGAGACAGTGGAGGAGGAGCCAGGAGCACTGTGTTCGAACTCCAAGTAGCAGACATACCGGATGGTGAGAAGCAACCTCAGCTCATTGTGAAAGGCACATTGGATCGAGAGCAAAAAGACTCGTACGAGCTCATCCTCAGGGTTCGAGATGGAGGGAACCCACCACGTTCCTCTCAGGCCCTGCTTCGCGTTTCAATTACTGATGTGAACGACAACAGCCCCCAGTTCGAAAGGTCCACTTACGAGGCAGAAATGGCAGAAAACGCCCCCCCAGGCACACCTGTCCTCCAGGTGAGAGCTTCTGACCGTGACATTGGAGTCAATGGACAGGTGGAGTACGTCTTTGGAGCTGCTACTGAGTCTGTGCGGCGACTCCTGCGGCTGGATGAGGCCACGGGATGGCTGAGCGTTCTTCATAGGATTGACAGAGAAGAGGTCGCTCAGCTGAGGTTCACAGTCACAGCCAGAGACAGGGGTCAGCCACCCCGGACCGACCGCACCAATGTGGTTCTGGCTGTCCGGGATGAAAATGACAACGTTCCAGTGGTAGAGATCAGAAAGATTGGCCGGATCCCTGTTCGAGATGGAGCAGCACTGGTGCCGGAGAATGTCCTGGTGGACACTCCAGTGGCTCTGGTGCAGGTGTCGGATCGAGACCAGGGAGAGAACGGGGCTGTAACGTGCACAGTTGTGGGAGATGTCCCATTCACACTGAAGCCAGCTGGTGAGACTGCACTTCCACCCCTACCTGCAGATGACGCCTTTGACAGGTGAGCCAAACGAAAAACCTTCCTTTATACTAAGAAAAACAAATCTTAATGATAAATGGACCGTGTGTAGCGCTTTTTCTAGTCTGCTCGACCCAAAGCACTTTACAAAACGAACATTCACACACACATTCATACATTTATGACTGAAGCTGTCATGCAGGGCGCCACCTGCTCATCAGGAACCACCAGGTAAGCATTCACACAACAATGGAACAGCCATTGGGAGCAACTTGGGGTTCACTGAACCAACCGTCTTCAGATGAGCGGACGCCAGCTCTACCAACCCAGCCCCCGTCGCCCTTAGAGATGGGAACTGACAGCCAGCCGCTCAATATCTCACAAAAGGATTAAGTAATACGACAAACTACATAGAATCGTTGAATAAAAGACTGTGATATAAGTCACAACATCCTTTAGAACAGAGTAAATGGGGGCTGTCAAACCGTGGCAGTGGGGGTCTGTAATCATGAAGTAATGATGGGTTTTACATATCAGAGTTGTGTGATGAGCGGCGCTACCTGAGCATATCATTTAATATAATACGCTTATATGAACAGAACATAAGCGTATTCATTTCGGGATGTGACTAATCCGAGTTACAACTTATGTAAAACTTGTTAATAGTCATTAAGAAGTGGTCATAATGATCTGACACTGATTCTTAGCGTATCATATATATTGTGTTTTCAAGCAGCTTGTCTACTTAATAGCTTACGACCCTTTGGTGAAAGTTTGTGCATGTAACGTGTATTTTTATTGATTTCATTTGATTATTTGAGTAAGTTTAGAACTAAACTTCCGTACTGATTGTGTACTACATGTTGTCGTCTTCACATTCACCATGCATTTCCCCCCCACACTACAGCCCCCCGAAGGTATTTTCCACAGAGGCATCAAGTGAAAAGTGGTTCAAGTTTGGCCGCATGCAGAATTCATTTAAGATTATTTCAAGTAGTGCCACTTATTCGCTGATCACATGGAGATTCAATCACTAAGCATTCAACACAAATATTCACTAAGTCAAAGGTTCTGTTTTTTTATTTTTTATTACAATAAAATTCCAGCATTGCAGGCTACAAATATCGAGCACATTATTTATATACCACATTTTGTACAGTGAGGTAATTCAAAGTGCTTTACACGGAAAACCAATAAAAGAACATAGAAAACAGGTAAAATAACAACTCTAAGAAAACCTAGCTGTATAAAATGCATAAAAATCACAATACAATGAAATTGTAATACAATTCACAGTGCATTTAAAAGTCAGAATGTCATTTGGAGCAGTTTAAAGTAAAAAAAAAAGCCTGTTTTTTAGGAGGAACCGGAGTTGGAGGACATCTAAGGGGATTCCAGTTATATGTTGCATAGTGACTAAAAGCAGCGTCACCCCGTTTTGTGTTAATTTGAAGGAAATACAAACTCTGTTTACGTTTAGTCCGTTGTCAGGATATTTCCTCAAGCCATTAAATGGCGGGAGCTTCTACTTAAGGAACCTGAACAGTAAGGTTGGTTTTCATGTTAATCATAGGCGTCTGGACAAAAGCACTTTTGAGTTAAAGTAATAAGAAGCGTTCAGCCAGTTTCCAGTCGTAGGGTCTGCAGATGACTGATGTTGTGCATGAAGATTTCTGCCAAATAGATACAAAAGCCTAATGGATTTGAGGATTAACTGCGTAAGTGATTTGCATGAAAGCACTTGCAACCTGACGACTGCTGCAGTCATTTAAAGAAAAAGCAGCAATCATTCCCTGCTTTCACGTTCGTATTTTTAGTTAGTTTCTAATTTGTTGGTCAGACAGCATAATTCTTTTTAAATTGCCGACTCTGAGTTTTTAGGATATAATTAAGTATTTCTCATAAAAGCGATTATAACAATTAGAACCGACATGTTGGTGATGCTTTCTCTCAAACGGCACCATGGTAACTGATAAGTGAGCCAATGGACCATTATAATGATTATTTCTGTTTAGTGCAGGAACTAATTTCATGAAATCTCTTTTCATTTTCACAGGAATAAGAAAAAATACTTCTTGCATACTTCTGCCTTGCTGGACTATGAGGCCACCAAAGAGTACAGCGTAACCATTGTGGCGGTAGATTCTGGTAGCCCCAGTCTGTCCAGTAACAGCTCCCTGATGGTACGAGTGGTAGACATCAATGACCATGCCCCGATCTTTGCCCAGAGTGTCGTGGAGGTCCACTTTGCCGAAAACAACTCGCCTGACGAAAGGGTAGTCACGGTGGTAGCCTCAGACGCAGACAGCGGCAAGAATGCAGAGATCGCCTACTCCCTGGACTCGGCTGCCAATGGGCCGTTTTATATAGATGCAGACAATGGAGATATCCGCGCCACCGGGATTCTGGACCGTGAGCAGCGACAGAGTTATGAACTCAGGGTTATCGCCAAGGACAAGGGTACCCCACCTCTGCAAGGCTCAGCTACTGTTGTCGTTCATGTGAGCGACCGCAACGACAATGCGCCAAAATTTGTGCAGGAGATCTTTACCTTCTATGTGAAAGAGAATCTGCTGGCCAACAGCCCAGTCGGCATGGTCACCGTGACTGATGCCGACGAAGGCGAGAACGCAGAGCTCAGCCTGTTCATAGAGATGGATGGAGCGGATGAAAAGAAGACACGAGGAGAAGCTGGTGAGAGACAGCAAGAAGAGCTGTTTTCCATCGAGAACAACACAGGAACTATCTTCTCCTCGGCGTCTTTTGACCGTGAGAAGCTTGCCAGCTACACCTTCCGCGTTCGGGCCGTAGATGGAGGGGAACCCCGCAAAACTGCCACAGCCACCGTCTCGCTGTCTGTGACCGATGAGAATGACAATGCACCTTCAATCACCTCTCCAGCCAATGACTCCTACACCCTCCTCCCACCCGCCAGCAGCGCCCGCACCATTGTCAAAACCGTAACGGCCATAGACTCGGACACCGGCCTCAATGCAGACCTTTACTACACCCTGGTGGGAGGAAATCCCTTCAGATTGTTTGAGATAGGCCCCACCAATGGAGTGATCACCCTGGCAGAACCTCTGGGGCGGCGCCACAGAGGTCTGCATCGCTTGGTGGTTCGGGTCAACGACAGCGGGATCCCCTCACTCTGTGCCACTGCCCTGGTTCACGTCTTCATCAATGAGAGCTTGGCAAACGCCTCGCTGGTGGATGCACAGGTACTTTTTTCTTATAACCTTAATATATTTTCCTGTTCCTCCGTGCGAGTGCCTCTGTCCTTCCACACAGTCAGCAGCAATAAGCAATAATGACAGTGAGGATACAATTCCTTGATCCATTCAGATAATAGTCGCTCTGGTAAGACCCTGCAAAGAGGTGGGTAACGAGAACTGATTAAAGACGTCTAAACAAAACCAGCACGATTATTATCCTGATAGAACGAGATGAATGCACAATTTCTGCGCTCTGTAGGTGTGGTGTGACAATTTACCTCCCATTTCTGAAGAGATAATTCTGCCTATATTTGTCCCGGATAAAGAACCCCGTATTTCTTTTGAGAGCCATTGTGAACGGAGGCTTCTTGCTGGATGTCCAGCTACATTTTTATGATGACAATTTGGTTAAAATAACAGTAACTATTGCTGAAGTGATTCTTCTTTACGGTACAAGAGTTTAGAGCATTATGTGTGAGTGTGTGTGTGTGTGTGTGTGCTTGTGAGAGAGAAAGAGAGAGAGAGAGAGAGAAGGAGCTTATGTCTAATGGATGAGTGTGTACAGAGGCAGAAGGGAAAGATATGGGCCTGTCCCAATTTCGGTAATACAGAAGAGGTATGAATATACTCATTTGAGTGGAATGTACTTGAATGTGAGGGTCCCCACGATATAAACCTGAATATATTTATATTATTATTTGATGTTTTTGGGGGTTAACTTGTTAACCTAATGTCATGCTCCACATGCAAAGAAAAAAAAAAAAATGCCACCATAAACTCTACATTTATAATAGTTACATTACAGGATGTAAGTACAATGAGGAATTCTTGTGCATAACTTATCTTTTTATATATATATATATATATATATATATATTTGTACAAATCAAAATTATACTCTGTATCAAATTGGGTTGAATGGTTTTGGACCAGAATTACTGAACAGGCTGGAGCACGAGCTCAAATGCATTTTACAGTTTGGTGGCCGAACTCTTTTCCTTTCTCTGCCTTTCACCGCATTAATTAAATTATTTTCCCGCTATGCGTTGTGTTCAGCCAAGCTACGACTGCTGGCAGGTATTAATAACTAAAACTTCAACTCTTCTGTGGGGAAAGTCATTTTATTTTGACTAACAATTAAAGGGGGCTCTGTGACTCTGTGTTTAAAGGGATCTGCTCTCACCCCAGTCACAGCTTGTGGTTTCAAACCCCGCTTGAAGCTCGCTCTGATATTTTCTCCGCGGAACTGTCTCCACCTGTCAGGTCCATGCATGTCACATGACGTAAAAAGCACAACCCCAAATTAGCTTTCTGGCTATAAGAATAATGAGACAGATAAGTAGCGAGACTCTTCAGAAGTTTGTGAGAGCACAGGTTTAGCTGGTGCCACACCAACACTGAAAAATATGAAAGTCCTTTTTTTATACAAAGCACTATTAGGTGTCTGAAAAATCAACTGACTATTGTGAACTGTGAGTCCACACCTTAGTGCAGTTTGTTTACAGGAAGTGTCATCCGTGCACATAGTCATTCTGTCGTGCCTCCCCGTGTTTCAACTTGCGCCAGAAAATAATTTAATAGTACTTGTGGGAATATATATATATGATTTCCAAGCATGTAATCTGTTGATATTCTAAATAGTCGCATAGCAACTGGAATAACACCGTGTTTTGTCCTTTGCTCGGAACAACACTTAAAAGATAAATCCTTTGTTATTGCGGCAGAAAGATACATCCTGTGTAATCATAGCTGGGGAGTTTTGACTCGCCTTGTACGGAGACAACTTGGCGTCCACTTTTCAGGCGGCAGAACGCCTCCCGCTCGTAACGCTCTCTCCCCAGAGTAGAATGAGGAATACAGACTGAACAGTCAAGGAGATTAAGATGAGAACAGAACAGCTGGCATGCATCGGAACAATCAGGCAGAGAGGTGGAATTTGTATTTCATGAGCTTAGATGACCGGGACCATTAAATGTGATAATAACAGGGTGATATGTACAAGCTGGTCTAAAAAAAATAATGCAGGGTTGTTAGATTTTTCGAAGGGAACGTAACAGAGTAATTGAATGGAAGTCACTGAAGAGAGAACACCTCCATCGCATAATGAAGTCAAACAGAGTGGTGGATAGATGCCAGATGTAATTAGAGGAGGAAACCGTCTGCGTCTGATGCAGCACTGTGGCAGAAAATGACTCCCGTCTTTTCTGTCCAACGATACTGACTAAACCACATGTTCAGTAATTAGCTGCAATATGATGCCGCAGAGTGTGAGCTAGGAGAACAGGGAATTATAAGGAGTTGTGATATTGTAGACACGGTTGTCGTGGTGGACACTTCTACGCTCTTTGCACCCAAGAAGTCCGTTTGAATATGACTGAGGCGCTCAGTCGCCGTAATTGAACATTCTCACGTCTAGCAATCAGCGACAGCCGCGGCTCTTTGTTCCTGTGTTAAGCTGTGAATGCATTGAGCTACAACTAAGATCAGGCACATTCTCCGCTCGGGTCAATAAGTGTGGTCAGGGGAGACGTCCCTGTCTTGGTTGCTGCACCGGCATCCGCAGTGACATGCAGATAACAGAATCCCTCGGAGGACGGAGCACAGATAGATGGTGGTGTTAAGCCCAGCCGGAACAAAGCTCGTGCAGCAGAGTGATTCCACCGGGAGTTTGGGATGTGTCGCAGAGGGATTCACTCAAGTACGATGGTGGAGGGTGCTGCGCTCATCCCACTGAATACTTAAGTCTCCTGTGGGTGCATGTGCACCCATACTGTAGAACGGCTATGCATAGGTTGCACTCAGTGCGGCATCGCTCCGTCTCACAACCACACAAACTCCTTAAGGGTTAGAGCACAGAAGGCCCTGCCTCACTACTTTCTTTCCCCGTCTTGAACACACAATACAGCCAACAGTTCACGGATGCGCTAAGCCAGAGACACGCTGAGCAGAATGAGAATGGAAAGGAATACCGCAGACAGTAGATGAACAATGGGGCTGAGGGGAGTGCAGAGCCTGGCGGCTGAGAGGCCTTCTGCAGTGGGAGACGCATAATGCAAAATAAAATAAAAAAAACCCAACTTGCTTAGAAAACAATGAAACTTAACCCAGAGAAAGATGATGACGATGAAACAATAAAATATAATACAGTTCAATTGTTAGCCTGGGGCTCATGTGAAGTGAATAATGTGTGTGTCTCTCTCTCTCTCTCTCTCTCTCTCCCTGTAGAAGTAATATGTCTAATATGCCTCGGATAATAAGTAATAAGTAAGTTACAGTGCCGCTCTGTGAGCATCAGCCCAATAGCCAAGGTCTCACTTTAGTATTATATGGTTTTTGTTTAGTTATTACACTTCACCTTCGCTTTCTGTCTGTCTCCTATTCATTCCTGCCATCTTCATTACCCACCTTTTTACGGTGAAAGATTACATGAATATATAATTTCCAGCCTTGACAGGCCAAAGGACTTGTGGAGATTGCTCCTAAACAAAGTGTCATGGCTGCTGAAAATTAATTTCACCCCCCGACAGACGGCGAGCAATACGGACTCAGGTTGTTTGTTTTAGTCTTTTGTTCTTATCTCACTATAACGATTTTTCCGACATAGTTTCCATGTATTGATTAGAGATATTCAGATTCATGACCCGAGTCCATATTACCAGCGAGCGTCTGCGGGCCAGAACTCCTCAGCCTCATTGTCTCCTGTCGAACGAGGCTCCATCACCATTAATGGCTGCGTTTGTGCTCCAGCACAAGCCACTATCTTGTAATGATCCTTTTATTAGTGTACAAGCTCAGAGAATGCATCTGTGTGTGTGCGTGTGTGTGCATGTGTGTGTGTGTGTGTATTCACAATGAGAGAGAAGAGCACTCTCATGAAGCTAACTAGGTGAAGATAGAATAGCTCCAAAAGCGATTCCGTAGAGCACACATATTTACAGAGGCTGTCCATCCAATTTGAAGGAAAAAAACAAGCCAATCCATAACAAAAACAAGGCTACACAATAATTTACAATAAGAACATTGCTCATTGATGAGGTCGGTGGTTGTGTTTGCGCTGGCATTGCCTCTTCTCTTGCCTTTTATTACACATTTGTTGACTGCTTCTGCTGCCTCTCCTCATCTAATTGTCCCTGACCTAAATGTCTAAAGTTTCTTTTTATTCTTTTAACCAGCTTTAAAGTGCATAATCCTCTCTATTTCCCGCACCAGTGAAGATGATGCCTGATCACAAGTGGAGAATTACAGGCACAACTTGAAATGCTGCAACAGGGAAGCAAGAGCATTTATATATTTAGCGACACTCTACGCGTCTGGAAATAACAGCGCAGCGCCCCCACTAAAGCACATTGATGAGTTTAATTAAGTTGAGGATGCTGTTTGATGTCTCTTCCTGACTCACAACCGCTCTCGTCTTCTGCAGTCATTGTTTCGGAGTCTTTTCTCATTAAGGTGTTATTTTTTTGTTTTTTTACTTATCCTCCTTTGTCTTCCTCCTTTCTCTTCTTCTTCTCACGCCAGGTGGCCCGAAGCCTTTCGGCTCCACTGTCGCTTGACATCGCAGGGGACCCAGACAGCGACCGCGCTTTGGGGAAACAGCGCCTCAGTGTTGCTATAGGTGTCCTGGCGGGAGCCGCAGCGGTCATAATGGTTATCCTTCTGGTCGTCACCGCTCGGCAGTGCGGCGCTCAGGGCAAAAATGGCTACGAGGCGGGTAAGAAGGAGCCAGAAGAGGACTTCTTCAGTCCTCCTGGGGCACAGCCACAGGCTGGCCGTGGCAGAGGATCGGACCGTGGACGCAAACCTCGACGGGACAAACGTAACGGAAGTGGCATCGGTACAGCTGCCGGAGGAGGGAAGTCCGACAGGTCGCTTTACAGCGGCATTGTCACGGTCAATGGGCTGCGTCGCCACGCCAATGACGATGATGAGGAGGAGCTGAGCAGCACAAGTGAGCGCTTGGCAGCCCGCTACTGCGTCGTAGACGGCGACCCCGGCAGCCCACGCATGGGTGGCGGCAGGAGACACCAGTCAAGTCCTGATCTGGCCAGGCACTACAAATCCAGTTCACCTCTCCCTGCAGTGAATCTACAGCCCCACTCCCCCCCAGCTGAAGGGAAGAAGCACCAGGCAGTACAGGACTTGCCTCCCTCCAACACCTTTGTGGGCAGTCAGGGGTGCGTGGGGAGCGCTGGCTCCAGCAGCAGCAGTAGTGGGGGAAGTGGCAACGCAGACGCCATGTCCCTTGGGTCCGACCAGTGCTCAGAGTACGGCTGCCAGACTGGGAACAAGTACAGCAAACAGGTAGGACCTCTGGGAGCGTTCTGGGATGGCATTTTCTCTTCGAATCTCCAGCTTTCTCTTCATATGAATCTAATTCTAAACTCTCGGTTAACCTTTATCGGAAACTTGTCTTTCTACTCCGCTACTTCGTTTTCCTGCTGCTCCTCGCCTTCATCTCTCCTCCTCTTTTTTTCTTTTTTTCTACACGTCCACCGACATGCTGAACCGTTCGCCCTCCTGTTAACACCTCGACATCTCATTCCTCCACGCAATAGCTGTCAGAATATCTCTGTGCATCCTAATCCTGTGAGCAGTGTGACGATACCCTGCTGGGTGAGAGTGTGTGTTCTCCGTGTCAAACATCAGCCCGCTGTTTAGCTGACACAAGTCAACCCTCAACTACAGCCAAGCATGTATGTGGATGTGCATTTTCTGCTTTCATGTGTACCTTCCGGTGTGGGTGTGTGTGTCTGCGTGACCATGTGTATCAACCCCTGA
>JBBDHG010000023.1:1772500-1785000 GCA_037951165.1 Lophius americanus | reverse complement strand
ACACATTAACATTTACACTGCATAAGATACGTGTTCAAATGCGTCCCAGACCACTTGGTCTGAGTTATGTGTCTTGGTTAAACTTTTATTTAGCAAAGTGTGTCTCTGTCTTTTTGTGATCAGATCCGCGAAAAAATTTGTTTTAAAACCGAGTCTAAACAGGCTAAATCTGAAATCTAACACTGTTTTGTATTTATGTGCACCAAATTTAATAGCTAGTATAGAGCAATTACTTAGAGAAATATATAGACTCTTAGTCATATGATGACGACTCAACCATTTTATATCATTAATATGAATTCCAAGGATTGTTTTTTTTTTTGTGAAAATGCACACCAGAGCTGCAGCTGATTGTATTCAATGCAGTCAAGGAAAGGAATAGAGGAGCATCAAGTCCATTTGTCCCCAGTCTGATGAAGACGAGAACTTAGGAGTATTTTTACGTTTATTTTTAGGAGTCATAAAATCAAAGTCACGAGAACATCCTCACATATTTGTTGATCTCAGATGTGTGTATTTCTTGGTAGCACAGAGGCAGAAACACAAAGGACTCAGAGCGATTGAGGTTCTGGGAGGTAAAGGGAGTGAAATAGCCTGTTTCCTCACACATCAAGGTCACCCAGAACTGAGATGTGATCGGAAGTGCCTTGTCTCTCTGTCTGTTTTGGCTGTTTACCACATGAGATAATACCAACTTGCTGTTGAGCTGATAATGTTACTGTGTTAACAACTCCTCCCTTCAGCTTTTGTTTCAAGCTGGCTGGGAAATGGCAGGAATGTGGGAATGTCATTCCCACGCAGACAAGCCGAGGCACGGACGCACACAGCAGACACTGTTAGAAGTGTGATTTGGAAACACCGCGACATGCCGACTTAAACACCTGTCTGTGCGTAATAGCACATAATTGCACAGCCTCCCTGATCCCTATGCATATACACTTTTCTCAGCAAGCAGACCGATAAGAATGTGATGACACAAGGAGCCCGGAAGAAAGTTTTCCTGCTCTTACATCAGTTCCTTCATGCGTTCCCTCTGGATGGAATGAGTCGCATTAGCCCCGGTAGACTCCGTCTCCTAGAATCACGCACATCTGTGGACTCGTACAAACTCATTCATGCTCAACTCCCCGACACACAGACACTAAAACAAACACAAAGACCTACATAGCAAAGCCCTACATAGCAAAGCCCTCACGGAAACGCTTCCTTTTATTTACTTCTTCGAGGCCGCGCTCTGAAGTGCTCAGCGCCGCATTCAGCTCATCTGCCTTACAGCGTTACCTTAATGGCGGTCTGTGAATTGAGCAATTTTGTCCAATATTGCGAAACAAAAGATCTCCCTTTTCACTCTAGGCGGGCATTATAGACAGCTCAGTAGCCCTTTGACTGGTTTTATCCACCTACACAAAAGAACCTTGTGCATTAAGTGGTATTTAGTTGTGCTGAAGGAAATTGACTTGAATATATTGGGGAGCTCGACTGAATGTTGCCCAGTTCAAGTCATTTTCTGTAATTCATACTGTAAGGAATTGAGTAGGACAGAGTCCAGTAAAACCAAAATGACTGAATATGAACCAAAGTGATTTGAAATTGTATAGCTTGGCCGTAGAGATAAGGTATGGAAGTCAGACAGCCGGGTGGAGCTAAGAGTAGAGCCGCTGCTCCTTCTCGTCCAAAGGAGCCAGTTTAGGTGGTCCGGGTGTCCGATCCAGTTACCTCCAGGAGTCCTCCCTCAGGAGGTTTTTCAGGCACGTCCAACTGGGAGAAAACTCCGAGGTGGACCCAGAACTCGCTGGAGGGACTATATATATATATATCTCATTTGGCTTGGGAACGCCTCGGGATCCCCCAGGATGAGCTGGAGAGTGTTGCTGGAGAGACGAATATCTCAAAATCCCTTCTCAGCCTTTTGCCGCCGCGATCCGACCCCGAATAAGAGGAACAAAATGGACGGACGGAAGGATGGAGCGTTACATAGATGTAATTGCATCTCCGACGGTTTCAAGATTATTGTATATAGCTGTGTAGTAAGTAATAGCCGTATGCTCTAAAACCAACCGGGTCATACAGGGTCCGGCTAAGATATGTAATTTTTCACATATCACCATCATTTCTCATCAAAACCCGCCACAAGAACTTGTGGTGGATCGACCAAATCAATCTCAAAATTAATATTAATATTTTTTTTGTTTAAATGTGTATTCACAAAAATCAAAATTTGAAGAATAAAATATTAGAGATTGACAGAGAAGTTTAAAAGGTTACTATATCACCTCCATACATGGGCCCTATCAATACGTAACGTTAATATTTCAAAAGATTCAAAAATTACTTTACTACTTCTACTTAATTTAATCATTATTTAACCAGGAATATCGCATTGAGATTAAAAATCTCTTTTCCAAGTGCAAACATACAGAAAGCACAAGAAATAACAATTAACATAGAGATAAATTAAAGATACGACAAGATGAGTTAGAAAAACCAGGGCCTATAAGTAATTGGATAGAAATGAGCGTACTCTTATTGCACATAATAATAAAACTGTTCAGTAATGTGATTAATATTGCACATTAAACACAGTAAGGTTATAATGCAAATGGTCGTAAATGTAATGTTGTACATGATAATTATGGGTAAAAATATAACATATAACAAGAAGACGTCGTAGGTTGAGATGAGACATCCGTTTCTGTCAAAGACATCTGGATGGGTTGAAACATATTCAGCCGGATGTCTCCTCATCAGAGTCTCTGAAGATGGCCTTGAAAGTATTCAGTGAGACCAGCTCATCAAGATTCAGATCATTCTGCTTCTGATTCCAGGCAGAGGAAGCAGAAAACTTCAGGACTTTTGTCCATGTTCAGGACGGACTTTCAGGACAGACATCATAAATAAATCCTGGTAGGGAAAACTATAACTTCCTGTTGATTCTTCAATTGATGTAGGACAAGAAAAGAAGAGGACCCAGAACCGCCTTATAAATTAAATATGACGATGGTTCGGTCTGCGGGTCGAGAAAGCAGACAATCCAACCCGGGCATTAAACACAAAGTGTTGGATTGAACCTACTTAGGGTTTCAGAGGGTTTATACAGATTTATATATCATGTTTTTGAGGTTTTTATCAAATGATGAGGTATTTCGCCTGGTTCTGTCAAACAGTTATTTATATAAAGCGGTTAAAGTGGGCCAGAACGGTTCGAACAGCATCTCGACACCTTCAATAACGAAATAAATCAATCTGATTGGCACTTTTACAGTTGCTAATGTCAAGCCAGTTTATTTTCAGTGCGCTGCAGTGGTCCATACTATTTCTTTCAGCAGGCACCATCTGGATTCTGAATTGGTCCTTACGAGATAGTTACTCAACAAATCAGGAAGTAATTTCACCTAACGCCCTGGACGGACAGTGTTATGGCTGGAGGGCCTGCAAATTCATGAAAGTGGCCCACCTGGGAGAAATCACCGGCAACTCTTTTCATGCGAGGGCCAATGAGATGAAAGGCCACATCAAGCTTCAGGCAAACAAAATGTTCATTCACTGTGACAAATTTCTTTTTTGCTGCATTTGGATGGTTTTTGTCCAAATTTAGAGCGGAGTGTGCCGTCTGTCCTCACTCCTAGTGTGAAGTGCCTCTGCTCCTAAATAAAAAATGAAGATTTGATGGCACGTCCCTTCAGACTTCCAGTTTCACCTTATTCTCAGGATCCCGCCTGTGACGAGGGAGATTACCGCTTTAAGCTTCATGTCACAACATTAACTCATTGTTATTCAGAATTCTTAACCATCCAGCGGCCGTTTTGGGCCTAGAGCTGAAGAGTTTGATTGCTCCAAGCTGGGGTTAGCATGCCGGTTAATGATCTAAACAAGTTATATTTGACTTATGCAGGATTCTCGAAAAGTAACATCATAGCCCCTGCATTTACTGATTGAGTTGAGGACTTTAGGCCTCACGTTAAACCAGGAGGTCTCTCTCTCTTTCTCTCTCTCTCTCTCTCTCTCTCTCTCTCTCTCTCTCTCTCTCTCTCTCTCTCTCTCTCTCTCTCTCTCTCTCTCTCTCTCTCTCTCTCTCTTTGTGACTCACTGTTGGGTATCAGATTAAACTCCTGAGTGATTGTTGCTGATGCATTGTTGTATTCAAATTGAGCGTGGCTAAAGTTTATACAGGTCAGTGGGTAGTTGAAGGTGGTTATGATGCTGTGTGGCGGTGGTGTTTGTGTGGGGTGGGTGGGGTGTAGGAGGGAGGGGGGATTTAACCGGTGGGGAGCAGCATTGTTGATTATCGTGTTGTGTTTACGGACTAAGTGATCCAACTTGATTTTAGTATGTGTTTAATTTTGAATTCCATTGAAAGTCTGTTTGATCTGTGAAAGACAACAGATGTACTGTCAGTGCTGACTGTCAGTGCTGACTGTCAGTGACGAGTGTCATAAGGCTCGAAACGATGGAATGACATCGCACGTACTCGAAGCATGTGGTAAATTTATTTATTACATTATATATTCTCTTTGGACCGAGTCGGGCTCTTGATGTCGAATCCCACTTTAAAACTATTTTTACACCTTTTGCATGATCTCATAGCTCCACATTGAAAATGCCTTAAAGATTTTGTTGGAATAGGTCCGAATATAATGACTTGCAAAAAGCAAAATTGACTTAAAATTAAAAAGAAGAGGCAGCAGCTTAATATTTGTTTTTGGGTTCGATCATTAACGGGAATTCAAACTCTTTTTGGGGAAACAGTGACCGTATACCCTGATATCTTGCCAAAACTCTGTAAGATCGACCTAACACTGGGAATAGATGTTGAGGGGTAGGGGTATTATATCTTCAACCCGTAATGAAACTTTTTGCTCCCTCCATCCCCTAAGTGTAAAAGTCTGAAACATAGAAACGAATGGTTGGTGTTGCAGTAAGTGAGTAAAGAAGGGACAGATGGTTTTGAAGAGTTCAAGAGAGATAAATAGACCAAAAGCCATTAAATGAACAGAACCATAGGGTGTGGCATGGTGTAATTAAATAGAAGATGCTAAATATGGGCCAACTCCAAATTTCAAAGCCCTCCACTGGACAGCAGGATCTGGTAGAAATGAGCTCCACTCTGTCCTTGTGGACCCTTTGTTGTTTCAGTCAGTAGTTCTGCCTACTGACCCAAATTTTACTGCCTAGTAAGCCTGGAAGAAATCTGTCAACATGCAGGTAGACACCTGGTATTGGTTCACCTCACACGCTGTAAAATGAATCAAGCCAGGGAACGGAATGCATGAATATAAGAAGGAATGCGTCAGTAGAACGTTTACAGGGACAGTCTCATAAAACTTGTTGGCAAAAGTAAAAGTAAAATCTATTTTCAAACACAGATAAAGTTTGTCAGAGGGTTTCCAACCCCCTCTCCGCAACACAGACACACACACATACCAACGCAAACACACACATATACACAAACACACACATACACAGATACAGCCAGACACATACAGAGATACACATGCAGATACACAAACACACACACGTCACAAACACACAAAGATACACACACACACTCTCACACACACGCAGACACACACATACATACACACACACATACAAACACACACCTCCCTTTGATTGATCTTTTGTTTCTCCCTAAGTGTTTCCATCCCTTTTCATCCTGCTCCATCCACATCCATAATTTTTTTAAATGTGCTTTCTAATGGTTCCAAACCGTATTTTAATAACACTTAATAGTTTCTTTAATTTTTACAAATGACTCCATGAACCCCATTCATCATTTCCCTCTCTCTCTCTCCCTCCCTCGCTCTCTCCGCCTCCTTAGACTGTAGTTTAATTCAGCTTTAATCTTCGCTTTTCATTTTTTTCCTGATTGGACAGAATTAAGCATGCTGCCAAGGAACGAGCCTAAGGTGTGAATATCTGAACCATTGGATATGGTTTATGCATTTTTGCTACTGGCGAATTAGAGAACATTTCTCGCCGGATATCTGCTTATGAGATCTTGCGTGAGTGTGAACGACGGCCCCTCGTAGCGCCGCAGTCCAAAGCCAATGTTTTCGCCCCAGGCTAAGTGTAGCCATCTGTTTTAAAACTGTGGTGGAAGATGATAAATCGGAAGATAAAGAGGGAGATACCGGAAGACAAAGGGGGAGCGACCAAAAATAAATTGAAGAGGAGTAAAGAAATTCCTGGTCAGCACCCATGGCTTAGAAAAACCGGGATTGGGTGGTGCAGGAGGAGGAGGGATTGGTTTGGTGGAGCGTTGGCTGGGGAGATGAGGAAAAAAGGCAAATGGGGGAGAGAAGAGAAGCTTGAGTGAAAAGTAGGGGTGGATGTAAAACTACAAAATGAGAAGTTGTTCTTAGGTATTGCCTAGGGGAGAGAAAGCTGATAGAGTGTGGAGAAGGAGGGCGCTGGATGAAGAAGATAGATGGGAGGTGTACAGGTCTTGGGTTAGAGGAAGACTGAAGAGAAGGGGAGGGATCCTCACCCAGTAAACCAAATCAAACTCTTTGGGCTATTTTGATGCATGTGTGTGTGTGTGTGTGTGTGTGCGTCTACCTTCCCCTTCACAATGTTACATAAATCTGAGTGGGCTATGACTGCCTACAGCAGTACTTCATGTTCCTCTGGCCCAGGCCTCTCCCAATGTGTGTGTGGGTGTGTTTGTGTGCGTTTTTGTGTGTGTTTTGATCCTCGTTCAGCCCCACTTGCTTGTCAGAAATAGACCAGATAAGAGATGCCCACCTGTACATGCACGCACACGCTGACACAGAGACAGATAGAGGCAGAACCGCAAGAACTAGCTGGCCGAACCTCCTGTGTGAAATCCTCCTGTGAGCCTCAAACGCTGCATTAAAAATAGTTTGTCCCGTTTGACACACGCTAACTGTGTTATCAGACACTGACTCCATCCTCCTCTGTTCTCTTATTGACATTACAGATGAGTCACTTTTTAACAGACTTGACGTGCAACTATTCCACCAACCATTCTATCTCAGAGAACATGGTTTTTGTTTCTTTTTTACATTCAAACCCTCCTGGAACACGACAAAAGTGGCGTTCAATGTGTTGCATTGTGCTTAAATTCAATGGCTTCTTCATAATACAGCCCTGTAATTGCAAGGAATGACAGAAAAGCCGGTTCTTAATGGGTCAACGCTGCACAGGTACCATTCAGACATGCATTATTCAAGAGGCGCTGCGATCCTGTTTCACAAATACAGAGATATTATGAAACGGCAACTAACAGCCTTTTGAGGAACGGGGAGGAATGGAATCAACAAGACAAAACACAATACTCTCCTTGAATGTCACTCTGATTCACAGACATGCACAGCAACTTAAACACAAGCCCACGATAAAAAAGAATGTTTTTTTTAAAATGAATTCCAAGGCATGCAAATGTATTTGCCAATTAGGGCTGCCAACAGGTTTCTATGGGGGATGAAATGGTAGCCTCTAATTGACTAGATAAAAAGATTTTTTTTGCATCTGAAGCAACAATCTAAGATGACTTGGAAAAATCTTTTTGTGTGCTTGCTCCCATACGCACACAAATACACACTGTAAGTGGGGATCACTCAGATGGATTTCACACGGGTCACTCACATCACCAAGGTAAGATGAGAAGAAAGGATCGAGTGTGTCAACACAGATATGGTTTAATCTCAGGTTCAGACGTACGCATGATCTCATTGACCAGTCAGTCTTTTTTTTAAAAGATGAATACTGCTTTGGTTGCAGTATCCTGTTAACATGAAAGCTTTCACAGCGCTCAAAAAAGAGCAGCCTTTGATTAGAATTAGACGTGTGAGAGTATTTCCTAATGCCGGCCCATGCTGACGACGGCCCTTTTAAATCCGGCAGAGCCGCTGCGGGGAGCCTTCTATCAAAAATATGTTGATTCAACAATATGTTTTCCATCATATTTCCCGACTCTTTTATCCGGATTTTCTCAAAAGGCAGGAGTTGAAACGTGCCGCTTGGCTACATTTTAAGTAGATAGCAGCAACCGAGCAGCGGCAGCATTTTGGTTCCATAGTTGTTCGATTTGTGACTTTACAATTATTGACTAAACTGCTAAATGAATGTCACAAAAAAGCTGCTGCTGGTTTCATGTGCGTGTATTTTCCACAGCAGTTTCGCTTTCAGATGGTGTGATCATTATATATGGTTAAATAATTCATGCCCTTTTCCCCAAATGGGGCTTTATATAGAAATTAAGACTGAGGAAAACCTGTTTTCAGACAGGAAATCTTAGCTTGCGTAGAGATTATTACATCACACTTGCATTGCAGTTCGATTTGGCCAGTTTTTCAGGTATTTTCGGTAAAACCAGTGATTCCATTCCACTTACTTCCTCTTGCCCGGGGTCGCAGGTACACGCTCAGATGGGTTTTCCATATGTCCTTCTCCCGACCTCATCCTGGGGGATCCTGAGGCGTTCCCAGGCCAGATGAGATATTAAGTCCCTCCAGCGAGTTCTGGTTCCACTCTGGGGTCTCAGTTCGACATGCATGGAAACCTCCAAAGGGGGGCCTTCTTGAGGCCTTGATGGGGCCTGAACCGCCTTTGCTGGCTTCGTTCAGTTAAATCCTACAAATATAACTACTGAGGGTGTTGTAACTGTCTTACAGTCCTTTTCAAATCATATTTGAACAGTGAGAAGGAATATATGTGGTAACTCTTTGAAGGAGGAGTCTTTGGAGACTCGATGTCAGTCGCTGAAGTATCCGACAGAAGTCGACTGAGCAGAGTTGACACAACAGTACAAATTAAGAAATCAAGGTAGAGGCATGGACCTCAAATGGTACAAATGCTTTGTCGCTCCAGTGGTACCCCAGTATGGTACAAAAGTGTTCCTCATTTTTGTACGGTTCGTTTATACCTTTAAAAACATTTCTGCACCTCTAAATGCATAAATGTGCCTTTATACATTTATTAACACCTTATAGCACCATGACATCGGTACCTAATGAGGTTCAACTATGGCAGCATATACATTTTTACCTTTTTTTTAATCCAAACATTAATAGATTTTGTCTAAAATTGGATTAAAGAACCGACGATAAGTTTAAATTTTCAACGCAACGGTTACAGAATAAAGAAAGAACAGAAAAAGTAGGTTGGACATAAAAGTTTGTGAACATCTTCCTACTCCTTTTGAAACGGGAATAACTTTAATTTGAATCTAGCACTTTGGTGTGTATGTTTGGATATTTGTTGATCATTTTGTTTGCTAGTTAGTGGTTTTTACCTTAATTGCTCATATCTTTTGTTAATAATGTCCAAATAAGTTAAAAGAAATAATTTAAAAAAACATGAATGAATTCAATTCCATTTCATCGTATTTTAATCACTACATCGTTCTGCTGGAACAATTTGACTTACACACATTCCATTGCAAAAAGAACTTTATTTGGATCAGAAATGTGTTATCTTTAACTTATAGTTATAGTATAAGTACATTTACGTACCCTTTGACCGTCAAAAATGAATTTTACCCTTAAACTCAAACAAATGTCCACAGGTATCACCCTGCGTCCATCCGTCTCTCCATCATCTGTAATCACTTTTACTGTTCAGGGTCACAGTTGTGCTTGAGGAATCTAGGAGGAAGCCAGACTGCCTGCAGAAAAACCATGCAAACACATGGAGAACATGAGAACTCCACACAGAGAGTCCTTCAGGGCAGAGATGGAGGTGAGGCTGTGCAAGCGTCTGCGCCACCGGGCTGCAAGCACATTGTAATTCCACGCCAATTCTGAAGGGCACCCTGCGGTCTCTAAGTATTAATTTTAGATGAAGAGTGGGATACGCTCCGTTATGAGGTTACCCTTTGAGACTGAAGTGTATCGGAGCTCGCTATTGGCTCTTGTCTACCGTGTCAACAATGAGATGCTCACTGAGGTCACGTCCCATTATTGGAACTCGTAGTTTTGTCTATAATGGAGACAGAGTATGTGGGTTGTACGGGAAGACAGAAACCTCGGACCTTGAGTAAGTAGCAGAGGTGTCCGTGATAAGGTGGACACACAGGGATGCTGTTTGTATTCATGTGGACACTTTCAGGGAGATACGACGGAAAATTCCTTCACAGTATATAGACCGCCAGGAGAACATGTATTTACCGTTCATAGCTAATTAGTTCCGTATATATCTGCAGTTTTAGGATGGGACAAGAATGTTTTTCATCTGTAGCTTTCTACTGCAGCAGCAGCTGTGGCAGTTTCATTTATTTGAATATTTGCATGCCAGAAGCCCTCTGAAACCTCCCTGAGGTCATTTCTTAACACCGATGCTGAACCATAATTTATCAAACGGTCTTTCAAATGTAAAGCCAATCTACCCAGAAGCTACCCAGTGTGGTGTGAGGTTATCCATGGGACTGGGTTGGTTTCTGCTCTGCCATCTCAATTACTGTCCTCCGTCCTTCTCCTGACGCTTAATGACCGGACTCTCCACTCGGTCTTTGGTGTCTCACGCACACGCCGGGAGAACATCACAGGGGTGCGAGCGTGCAAGAAATCTCTTTGCATACCAATAGTCTTCACAACCCAAAGTAATTATACAGCCTCGCATTCGCACACGCACACATGGATACGCATACGGTCTCACATGCGAGGGAGGGAGCAGTTGTTTAATGTTTTTTTTCTATGCGTCAAAGAAGACCGAGTGTGAGAATGATGGAGTCTCTCTGCGTCAAGGAGAGAGGGAACGAGCGGGAAAGAAAGGGTGCACTGTCTTCCCTCTTTTGTGTGTTAGTGTGTGCGTGTCGTCTAGCCAGTATAACATCCCCTCTGTGTCTCCAGGTCCCTCACACACACTGACACTATTGTCGAGATTGGGCAGAGGCACCCCAAGACATTTCTGTGACACCATGTCTGTCACGGCAGTGATAGGACTGAGATGGGGTTCACTCACACTGTCATATCACACACACACGCACACACACACACACACACACAATTTAAGTGCTGTCATATTTCTAAAAAGGTAGAGGAATTAATATGCATATGCACGCGTCTTCACACTTCAAGCGTACCTTATCACGTATGAGCATGTGACGGTGTACGTGCGGCGAGGCCTCCACGGCGGACGTGTTGGTCGGTGCCTGACACACGTGAGGCGAAGCTATCTTTAACTTTGTAAAATGAGTGACACTGATTCTAAATGGACAGGATGGATTTCAGTTTGCTTTGGCATTCCAGCATGTCAGCTTTGTCTGTCCTCCCATTTTACAAAACACATGAGACGGACTGTATGCAAGAGAGAAAGAGGCAGAGAGAGAGCGAGAGAGAGAGAGAGAGGATGGAGACGGGAAAAACGTGAGAAAGTTGTAAAGCAAGCTGGAGTCAAATATGATAAATGTAATTGTTGTTTTTTGATGCAGGGGCAAAAGAGCGGCTGTTGTAGAAGAGAGGAAAGCAAATGAGACGCATAGGGGTGAGGCGTTCAGGATGCAGGGAAAGAGAACATGTATGGAGTGTGTGTGGGGAGGGGGGGGGTTGGACAGAGGGATGTCTCATCGGTCTTCTATTGACTCTGTCTACTGTTTACAGCACCATTCCTAATCATTCTCAACAGGAAGGTTGTGTTCTTGTGCGAGCGTTCACGCCGGTCGGTCCACCAGCCTTTTGTGTACGAACATGTATCTCTAGCTTCATCCTCACTTTTACTCTTTCACACATTGGCCCCCACAGTGAAGCTATTGTTCACGCTCCTCTGGTCATCCTTAATGGACAATATCAGTGGGAGGGAGAAGCATGTTCCTTACACACTTACTATTAGTCTAGTGGTCCACACACACACACACACGCTCATCGACACACACACACACAGAACGGACAGTAAACACGTCTTACTAGAGGGCATGCATATGTAAAATCTCCCTCACTCGTGCGCACACAGAAGGCCGCTTGTCCGTTACCTTCCTGTTTGCGTCTTTCTTAACAATGACTGCTGTCATGGATTTTTATAAGAGAGCACTGTTTTAGAGTCTACCCGTGGAAAGTGATGAATATCACGAGCCTGGCGACTAAAAAGAGCTAATCTGAATCATGAGCCATTGTCCGGTAAACCGCGTCCCACTTTATGGGCTATTGTTTGGGTTTGTTTTTCGCTCCCCCATAGACGGCCACTGCCGCACAAAAGGATAAACATTTCAAAGGCCTGATTCTGTGAATAGAATCGGTGATTTTCAATGTGTATCTGCAGGGCGGAGAGCCCAGATAGAGAGGGGAGTGAGCTCGATGCCAGAGTGGACAGATTGATGGGAACAAAGCAGGAGTGGACAGCAACGCCGTCGAACCTGCATGCAGAGAAAGTATCTCTCTCTCTCTCCTCTCCCTACTCGCACACGCACACCTGCAAACTAAACACTCAACCGCAAACACTTTACACATAATACACTTTACTACTGACTAGCTAGGGGATTGCTAATTAGCAGCGGCCACATGACTTGGCTTTAATTGATCACAGTAAGAGAAAGTGATTTATGA